>CAVNZG010001087.1:0-26905 GCA_963693315.1 Diogma glabrata
TCAACATCGTTTTGACTTGACCCCTTTTAATTTTGGTTATTTTTTGTTTATAGATAGTCTTTCATAAATAAAAAATACGAGTTCTCTTAGAATTTTTTTTTTCGACCAGGGGTCTTCACAGGGTGCCCCTCAATTTTTTGTTATTTTGTGATGTGAGTGCATTTTGACGAGCGATTGTAGAAAAACTACTGAATCGATTTTCATAAATGATATGTCGTTGAATAGGTATTAGAACAAAGTTTTTAAAAATGTACACTGTTAATTTTTTGAAATAATTTTTAACGGTTTAACATAAGAAAAAAACGGTGTAATTGAAAAAAAGATGGCATAGCCTCTTTTTTTTTTTTTTTAAACAAAATTGAAGCTTATTTTATATCTAACAACTTGTGAAAGTTTAGGACTAGCATCATTTTTTGTTTTAAAGATAAAATTCGTTGTGCATATGACTGTCGGGAATCAGTTTTTTTTGTTCTGAAGGAAAATTATAAAAATGGCGTTTTAAACTAAGAGATTTTTTTTAATGTTAAATATCAAATATTTTATTATTAGATGAACTTTTTAAAATATTATAAAAATTATATATGTAGTACAATAAATAAAATAAATACAATTGTTAAAAATGATTTACTTATTTTACAAACAGAAGTTTCTTTTGAATAGGAAAGCACTTCTGCAATTATTTTCTTTGTATTAGATGGCATAAAAAATGAAATGTTTATTTGTCACTTTTAGTAATCACTTGTCACTCTTATAAAAAATAATTTGACAGTCTTGACTGCAAACAAAAAAGCCGTATAAACAACTAAATCTATTTAGGAACTTTTGACTGGAGAAGTATTATGTTCGTATTATGTTATTATGGAATCATAAAGTAAAGGATTGTTTTTCAACATTAAATTACAAATATTTTATTATTGAATAAACTTTTTAAAATATCATACAAATTATATATGTGAAAATAAATATAGTTATTAAAAATTATTTACTTATTTTACATTCAAAAGTTTCTTTTGAGTTGGAAAACATTTTTGCATTTATTGTCTTAGTATCTACTGGTACAAAAGAATGAAATTTTTGAGTTCCACTTATAGTAATCGCATTTTTATATCGATTTTGTAATTTTTCTTTTGTTAATTGATATTCATTTTTATCGGCGTATCCAAAGTTCATAGTAGATTCCCATTTTAAAGCCCATTCGAAAAGTTTTTTTGGTGTATCAATAATATTATCTTCGCTCGCCATACTATAACGGTGTGCAGCACGCTTCAGTGTACCACCAATTCCATCACAAGGTCCCTTTCCATGGCTGGTAGCATGAAAATGCCATTCAGCGTCAACCTTAAAGTCTTCTTTATGGTGGCATAAGTTAATTAGGTTATGTTTATTTTTGTATTGAGAAGGTGCACCGTCAGTGTTATAAATTATTTTTGTTATATTAGAATTTATATCCGTTTTGATGAATTCAATAAGTTTTGTAATGAAAAGATGGACTGTAGTACTGTTGTGATCGTTTATATCCGAAATGAGTATAAAACTTCGGTGCTGTATATATTCACTTGTGGCACTTTTAAAATAAATGACAAATGTATGTTAATATGTGTTAATATTATGTTAATATGACAAATGTATGTTAATATTTTCGGATGAGAATGTCTGAATATTGGCCTACTCAGATTAATCTGCGATGGACAATTTTTTTACTGAAAAATAATCAGTAATGCAAATTTTTTTTTTTCACACTTAGTTGACGTGAAATGCCCCATATATATATAAATATATATATATATATATATATATATATATATATATATATATATATATATATATATAATATATATATATATATATATATATATATATATATATATATATATATATATATATATATATATATATATATATATTTTTTTTTTTTTGGCTTGACTAAAACAAATTATGGTTTTTAAATGTCACAAAATACAAACTCAATATTCTGGTATAAAATTGATATATTTTAAACAATTGTACGCATGGAGGGATCAGTTTTTATTAATTTGTTAATTTTTTCTATTTTTTGATCCACGGGTGTGACAGCCCCGCGTACTCCAGTCCCTGCTATTGGCATATGAGTTAACGTGAGATATCACATACCACTGGCAATAGCAGTGAGATATCACTAGCCAAGGTGATATCTTAGTGGTGCTGGCGGATGAACTGTATTCAGTCAACGGTAGCACTCTCAATCTTAGCTAATGAATATTCCTTGATGCTGGAACGCTGTAGCTTGCTCGAAGAAACGAGCCTCCATATAACTATATATCTGAACTTTAATCATTGAAAAATATACTGCGTCCCATAATCAAGGATTATGCCATTAGCTGGACTATTGGCAAACCAATTTTAGTTTTGTTCCTGCAAATTTTTAAAACAAATTTGCTTTTTACCTCTAATTTTATTTTTATTTTCCCTATCCTATCACGAAATATTGGCCTATGTCATATTTTATATGTGATAGGATTTATGGCTTAGTTATCCATTATTTAACAAAAAAATATTAAAAAAAAACAAAAAAAAACAGATTTGCGTCCATTAACATCCTTAGAACGCATGTTGTTGTGGGACCTTGGTCTTAAAAGGTTTTTATGTGTTGTTGTGACACATATTGTAATGCCTACTACACATCACATTTTATTTAAAACATTTTATTTAAAAAAAAAAATAAATGAAAATAAATAGAGTTTATTAAGAACCATTATTATAGTTTATTAAATTAAAACTTTAATTTTGCGATCACACACAATTCTTTGATTCTAATTTATATACTAATTGAACATTTAAAAATTATATACTAATTGATTTAAATTTTGCTAATTGATTCGATCTAAATTCTAATTAAATACTGATCATGGACCAAAAAAATTATCGAGAATTTAAATAAAAATTTTTCAGTTTTCTTGTTTCTCTTTCTCGTATATAATTTAATAACTTCTCCTTCCATATATCATCAGAACAAACAAAAAAAAATTCATTTAAACGAGAAAATATTCCCATCCATTTAGACAATAAAACATTATTTACAAATGAACAAAACTGTATTCTATGTACATATAAAATTATCAGCTTTACATAACTAAAAATTTTCATGTAAACATAAACAAAAAAATGTTAAAATTTTATTGACTAACTGTAGCAAACATAAAAACTCTTATGTTTGTTTCTTTATAGAAAAATAAAGCCCGAGTTGCTACAAATTGGCAAATTATAAGCGAATTTCTATATACAAAACATGAATATTCTTAGTGACGACAATACCTAAACAACTAATTAAAAAACAATAATTTAATATAGAAAAATATTAGTTCATCTATCAGAATATAGATTTAGTGAATCTAATTAAAATCAACAAATCATAGAATAATCAATTAGCTTAGGTCAAAACCTTTCGATCATATTAAATTAGTAAAGTTCACCTTTTTTACAATAGATGTAAGGAAATTTAATTTATATTTGGAAATATTAAGAAAGGCTTCGATTAATTATTAAAAGTTTTTGATTAAAAAATTTGCATAGTCATCTTCACTTTATATTTGAACTTTCCTGTGAACGGTGAAAAATATTAATTAGCTGTGATTTTGTTAAAATAAAACAATATTTGAATATTATTTTATTGTTTTTATTTAATAACGATTTTTGGAAATTACACCCGGACATTCTCATCTCATCTGAATATAATAATTGAACCTCTGCTGTGAAATAGGAAACGCATCATTTTTGGAATAATTTGGTAATTTGTTTGTACAAACATAAAAGGCGGTAAAACTCAACAAATACAAAATAGTACAACTGGACTCGTCAAGATAAATTGTGGATACGCAATCAACGAGTGCAGCTGATATTATTCATGGTCCTTCGAGCCGGATTTGCTGCATATAAAATCGTGAGTACAAGCCAAACTATTCTTTTATATATATAAACACTTTATACAAAAAATAATACTTAAAAACGGTGAAAGGTGATTATTTAAACGTGCCAATACTAATGAATGAATATAGTGAACACGTTATAAACTTAAGTGAAATTATATAAATACATTTGTGCGAAAATTATAAATCAAACTGTGAAAGGTGATTCTTGAAACGTGTCATTACTGAGTGAATCAATATAGTGATCACGTTATACGCTGAAATAAATATATATAAATACTTTGCGCGAAAATTACTAATTAAAACTGCGAAAAGATTATTGAAACGTGTCAATCCTGCAGTAAATATATATAAAAGATATAGTGAGCACGTTGTAGAATTCTTACAAATGGCGGAAAATAGAGCAATAAAGCGCTTCTTGAAAACATTAGAAAGTATGAAAGTGCAAGTAAATCTCTTTAGCATTAGTACTCCAATTAGTGATATAAAAACTTGCATGGCTCTGTTAGCAGACGATTGGAGAGAATTTCAAGCGCTAGAAAAGGCCGTAAAAGGGAAATTTGATGAATCACAAATAGACAACGTGGACAAAATTGAAAATATGCATCTTGAGTTGAAACAAAAGCTTGTCAAATGGGAAAAGCTTTATGAAGAGAATAATGCACAAATACAAAATAACTCGATGGATGATTTTATGCTTAATCAAAGCAATTTTCTCCAGCAAATATCATCTATTCATAAACCAGATAATGAGGTTCGTTTACCACGAGTTAATATACCATCGTTTAATGGAGTGTATGCAGAGTTTCCCTCCTTTCGTGATCTATATGAAGCGTCTGTCCATAACAATAACAATATCTCAAAGGTTCACAAATTGCAATATTTAAAAGGGTTGCTTAAAGGTGAAGCCTATATGCTGATCAATCATCTGGCAGTGACAGAAGCTAACTACGATGAAGCGTGGGACAAGATAAAGACACGGTACAACAAGCCAAAGCATGTCATACACAACTTGTTGAAACAATTTCTGGAACAACCAAACGTACAACAAGGTTGTGCAAAGTCAATTCGTCGCTTAGCTGACGTTTCGGATGAAGTCCTACGTGGGTTGAAGGTGCTTGATGAGCGTGCTGAAGGCCGTGACCCCTGGCTAATTTATCTACTTATTCAAAAACTAGACCAGGAAACGAGAGAAGCTTGGGCGCACGAGACAGCGGGAGTCAGCTTCCCTACAATGGAGCAGTTGTTTATCTTTTTAAACAAAAGAAGTGATGCCTTGGAGAGCTTAAGTTCAATGCAGAAGACCAAAACGTATCCTCAAAGAAGAACAAGTGCTTTAGTTTCGCATACAAACCAATTAGTATGCCCGTTATGTGAAGGAGAGCATTATTTAAGCAAATGTGATCAATATTTACAGCGAACATTTGCAGAAAGGAAACAACTAGTAGTTGAGAAAAAACTTTGTTTCAATTGTTTATCTTCATCTCACCAGTCAGTGGTGTGTAGATCCAAATATAAATGTGGTAAATGTCGCAGGAAGCATCATTTGACTCTGCACTCAGAAGAAGATGCTAATAATCCACGGATCAATGCAACTCTCAACGCAAATGCATTGAATAATACTTTGGAACCATCTAGCTCAACCGATGTTCAAGCAAATGCAGCAGCCATACCAAAATTTCAATCTTTGCTACCAACAGCTATAGTTCTAGTAGCTGACAAATCTGGAAATTCTCAGAGATGCAGGTTACTGCTAGATTCCGGATCACAAGCCTCTTTCATCACAGAAGCTTGTGCACAGCGTTTGAATTTACCGAGATCTCAAGCAAATGTTGCAGTTACAGGTTTAACAGCTGGAAAAGTAACCACCAGAGGAATTACATCAATAAATATTAAGTCGTTGTATTCGTCAGAGGAATCGATTCAAGTTGATGTTTTGATCATAAATCAGCTGCCAACGAGATTACCAAGTTTCAACTTCCAGCTCCAAGACTGTTGTTTTTTGGACGATTTAAAACTAGCTGATCCATCTTATAACCAAGTATCTGCCGTTGATATCCTGATAGGAGCTGACAGATTTTTTAGCATTATCAAAGATGGGCAGTTAACTAACTCAAATAATTCAATAGTCGCACAACGTACCATTTTTGGTTGGATTGCGGCTGGAGTTACCGGTGAAGAAAACGTCGTAAGAACAGACAGCAGCCAAGAAAGTTATTGTACTTTAAATTTCCATTTAGATGTAGACATTGATAGAACATTAAAACAATTTTTTGAGCAAGAAGAAATTCCCAATGTCCAGATTATGAGTCAAGATGATGTCGAGTGTGAAGAATATTATAAAAAGACGCACAAACGAGATGAAAGGGGTCGTTACATCGTCTCTATTCCCTTTAAAAATAATACCGCTCAGCTTGGCAACTCTATCAACGTTGCCAAAAGAAGATTTTTAGCGTTAGAAAGGAAATTTCAATCTAATCCATCACTAAAACATGAATACGCTAGATTTATAAGTGAATATCTAAGTAGGGGATACCTAGAAGCTGTTTCTGAAGCTGATAAAATGATTGAGCAGTCTAAGTGTTTTTATTTGCCTCATCATTGTGTGATAAAACAAGCGAGCGAAACGACAAAACTAAGAGTAGTTTTTGATGGATCAGCGAAATCTTCTTCTGGGATATCACTAAATGAAACGATGTTAGTCGGTCCGACTATTCAGCCCACTTTATGGTCAATCTTATTAAGATTCAGAAAGCACAAAATTGCATTAGCAGCCGACATTGAGAAAATGTACAATCAAATTTTGGTTTGTGAAAGTGATAGTCAATTTCAACGTATTTTATGGCGAAGCGAAATAGCTGATGAGCTTAAACATTATAAACTAAATACAGTTACCTTTGGTTTATCTAGTTCGGCATTTTTAGCTATTAGAAGTATTCATCAGCTAGCATATGATAATCAAGATAGTCATCCAAATATTATTGATCATCTTATAAATGATTTTTACGTTGATGATTTTATCTCTGGTGCTGATAACATTGAAGAAGCGACGAAACTAAAAAGAGAAATGAATGATTTGTTAATAAGCGGTGGTTTTAATCTAAGAAAATGGAAATCAAATGTGCCTGAACTCACAGTGAATGGAGAGACACAACAAACCACTTTGTTCAATAATACAGAAGAATCAAAAATATTAGGTCTACAGTGGAACGCAGCAGAAGATACTTTTACCTTTAAACTCGATTTGAAGGAGAGTAATGAGCCCACCAAACGTCAAGTTATTTCCGAGTATTCAAGGGTCTTTGATCCGCTGGGTTGGTTATCTCCTTCGATCATTTTAATGAAAATAGTATTTCAAAGGCTTTGGCTACACAAATTGGGATGGGATGATCATCTGCCAGCGGAAATATCAGAAATATACAACAAAATCCGTGTTGAGTTGAAAGATTTAGAAAAAATAAAGCTCAAAAGATACATTCCACAAGACGGTAAAATGGAATTACATGGTTTCTCCGATGCCAGCGAAAGTGCGTATAGTGCGGTGGTATATTGTAGAGCGGTAGACAATAATGGTGTTGTCTCAGTTAACTTAATGGCAGCTAAAACAAAGGTGGCTCCAATCAAGCAGGTGTCCTTACCACGACTTGAACTATGTGGTGCTCATTTACTCACAAAACTTATGCGTCTTGTGCAAGAAACAGTGAAGATGCCAGTGGAATGTTTTGCCTGGACGGACTCTACAATTGTACTATCGTGGTTGTCGAGTCATCCAGTCAGGTGGAAAACCTACGTTGCTAATCGTACGGCTGAAATCATCAATCAGATACCGAGAAAATTCTGGAATCATGTACGATCTGAACACAATCCTGCAGATTGCGCATCTCGTGGGATTTTGCCGTCTCAATTAATCAAACTAGATCTCTGGTGGCATGGCCCAGCATGGTTAAAAAATTACCAATCGACTTCTGCAAAAGAGGATGATTTTGCTGTGAATCCAGAATATTTGAAAGAAGAAAGAAAAATAACCAAGCTTTTAGTTTCCAACACCCATTGCAAGGAAGATCAAATCAGCACATTAATTCAAAGGATATCTTCCTATAATAAACTGAAAAGAATTTTTGCTTACGTTTTAAGATTTATAAATAATATGAGAAATGACAAGTTGAATAGAAGCTCGGGTTCTCTTACGGTGATTGAACTTCGGAAGGCCAACCTCATAATCATCAAATATGTACAGAGAGAAGCGTTTGCCGATGAGGTTGATTGCCTTCAAAGAGAGGTGAATATTAGAAAAAACAGCAGCATTGTAGCATTGGCACCATTTATAGATGCAGAGGGGATGTTAAGAGTCGGTGGCAGATTGAAACATCTGGACTGCCAATATGATTATAAACATCCAATGGTTTTACCAAAGGGTCATGCATTAAGTCGAATGATTGCAATACATGTGCACAAGAAAAATCTTCATCCTGGTTTGACTCTAACATTTCATCTGATAAGGCAGCAATTCTGGATAGTAGGAGGCAGAAGCAGTGTCAGAAATATAGTGAACAAATGTGTGGTCTGCTTCAGAAAGAACGCCAAAACATCTAAGCAACTAATGGGAGATCTGCCATTAGCAAGATTGAAAGCTACAAGACCATTCTCATCTTGTGGTGTAGATTATGCGGGTCCAATTGAGATTGCTACAAAAAAGGGAAGAGGTGCCAAGTTTATCAAGGGGTATATTGCACTCTTTGTTTGTATGGTGACCAGAGCTGTACACATTGAAGCCGTTACTGATCTATCTACAGATGCGTTTATAGCATCCTTAAAACGATTTATCTCAAGGCGAGGTGCTCCCGCACATATCTACAGTGACAATGGATCTAACTTCATTGGAGCACGTCGAAAACTAGGCGAAATTTTTGAAAAAATTAGCAATATTAATCAGAATTCTCTAATTGCAGAGTTCTTAGCACAGGATCAGATACAGTGGCACTTTATTCCACCTGTATCTCCACATTTTGGGGGTTTGTGGGAAGCAGCTGTGAAGTCAGTGAAGTCACATTTACTCAAATATTCCTCAAATACTCACCTAACGTTCGAAGAGATGACAACTATGCTTACTCAAATTGAAGCCATTTTAAATTCAAGGCCACTCTACACGACAGCTGATGATGATGCTTCTATTGATGTTTTAACACCAGCACATTTCTTGATTGGCTCAGGAAATTTTTATATTCCAGAAGAAAACATTAGTGAAAATACACCGACCAGCAGGCTTTCTAGGTGGCAAAATGTTCAACAGCGTGTTCAATCCTTCTGGAAAAAATTCAGTGTGGAGTATTTCCATAATCTACAACAAAGAAACAAATGGCGTGAATTACAGCCTAATTTTAAAAATGGAGACGTGGTGTTAATTAAGGAAGACAACTTACCATCATACAAATGGATGCTTGGGAAGATCATAGAGTTGCATCCAGATGATCAAGGCAATGTTAGAGTTGTCACTGTAAAGACGTCCAAAAATATATTAAAACGCCCAATCGTTAAAATCTGCAAACTACCACAACAGGATGATGGTTAACGACTAAGTCGTTAACGAGGCGGAGTATGACGACAATACCTAAACAACTAATTAAAAAACAATAATTTAATATAGAAAAATATTAGTTCATCTATCAGAATATAGATTTAGTGAATCTAATTAAAATCAACAAATCATAGAATAATCAATTAGCTTAGGTCAAAACCTTTCGATCATATTAAATTAGTAAAGTTCACCTTTTTTACAATAGATGTAAGGAAATTTAATTTATATTTGGAAATATTAAGAAAGGCTTCGATTAATTATTAAAAGTTTTTGATTAAAAAATTTGCATAGTCATCTTCACTTTATATTTGAACTTTCCTGTGAACGGTGAAAAATATTAATTAGCTGTGATTTTGTTAAAATAAAACAATATTTGAATATTATTTTATTGTTTTTATTTAATAACGATTTTTGGAAATTACACCCGGACATTCTCATCTCATCTGAATATAATAATTGAACCTCTGCTGTGAAATAGGAAACGCATCATTTTTGGAATAATTTGGTAATTTGTTTGTACAAACATAAAAGGCGGTAAAACTCAACAAATACAAAATAGTACAACTGGACTCGTCAAGATAAATTGTGGATACGCAATCAACGAGTGCAGCTGATATTATTCACTTAGTTCAGATTAAAAATTGAAAATAGTCCGTCGTTACAATACCAACAATATATCAAAATTTCAGATTTTTCAAAAATCAAAAATTAAGAAATCAACAAAAAAATGTTTCGTTTCAAACTAATAGTATTAGGGCTATTATTTTGAAATGGTACAGTTTTTTGTTGATTTCTAAATTTTTGATTAGAGAGATTATTAAGAATAGGTAGATTATCACGAATTTTTTATTTATTACAGAAATATGGATTAGAAATAGAATAATAGAATTATAAATTAATAAAAGTCTTAAAATAATATTTCTTGACGTATCCAATTTTGACAAGTGCTACTTTTGGTTTTAAATCTATAGTTTAGCATTTATGGACGAAACACAAAAAGTCACTTAAGCTCAAAATTAAATATACTATTTTTTCAGCAAACGATTAAAATTCTTATAAATATGAAATTAATACATCAATTTTTTAAATAATTATTAAATTTGTTAATTTAATAAAAATGTTTTATTTAATTAATAACCAACTTGGAGACCAATTCCATAATATATATTTATTCTCTTCCATTTAATTATATCAGCTTTATTTGTAGGTTTTTTCCATAATAATATTATGTATTATTGTATTGTTTTCTAACCTATAGCCTAATGAACTTAACCTAACCTAACCTCTCGCTCGTGCCTCGCTCAAATTTTAAACTTTTGCTTGAGAATAAACTATTTCAATATACACTCATTGATTAAACTACTATTTTTACATTTATGTAAATTATATATTTAGCCATGTCTATCAATTTTTTTTCTAGTGGGTAATAAATTTTCTCAAATTAATTTTGATTAATTTTAATTCATGACTATGAACGCAGTGCAGTCATCATGCTGTTTTGAACAAATTCATAATCTCATGTTAGGAAGTAAGACTTTAACGTGGTTAGAAGTGGATAGTGGTTAGAATTTCCAATACTGTCCTCATCGAAATTGAAACTCGTAATGTCTGGCATAGATGTGAGGTAGAAGAAAACTTTTATCACCCAGAATTACGAGGAGTGAAAGTTGAACTTTTTAAAATTCGCTTCAGCTTCTGTGGTGCGGCAAATACTTCTGCCAGCCTTCCATTGTTGTTGTTGTCGTTCGTCTTGGAAAATTCTAACCACGATTTGTTAAGTTTATCGTCCACAACATTAGTCTGGAGATTAAAAAATTTAGATTAAGTTTGTTTGTGGACCGGTATAAAGTTATTGTGGCAAAAGATGCAGGCAAACCTTTAATACTACTATGTTGTAATCATCAACCTGTAACTAATAATTTGGAAAGCGTTTATATGTAACACTCTCATAAATATATGCACATACACCTTGATGAAGTTTAAAAGTTGATTCAAGCCTATATTTGGGATTTAGTGTTACGTCATGGGGATGGGCTTCAGAAATTTGTGTTTCTGTAAGAAAAAGAATTAAGTTTTATCATGCTCGTGATGAAGGTGCACGGTTGGCGTTTAGTCGACAAATATTTTGAATTTTAATTTTTAAGTTTATCTCAAATGCTCAATTTTTTGACATAATTTGATTTGATGAAATCCCAGCATATAACAAACTATGACATATGTCATGAAGCGTTGACCTATTGATAGAATCAATAAAAGAAAACAGAAACACGTGAAAACAAAATTTAAGCAAAATCAAAATTTGCAAAAAATCGTAAAAAAAAAATATTGCGACGCTGATGCATAAGCTGACTTCACCACAGCTCTGGAAACATAGTGTTCTGGACATACAGTGAGCTAATATCCATCAAATACTTTAATTAAAAGCTAACCAATGTTATAGACTTCCTAGTTCTAATTATAAAAATATTAAAGAAAGCAGTAGTATCCCAACAAACATAAATTCTGTTGTACGAGAAAAAGTAAAAAAAAAATTTAACCGAAAGTGACAAACCGGAAGTTGGGATGCGGAACTGTTGTGAACCGTACTAAATGTTTACGTACCAAGATTCATCCAATTCAATTATCAGGTACAGATGTTATTGAGCTTCCAAAATAACAGGTGCTCGGAGGACCCCCTACCACTTTGTTCACTATCGCTAAAAAAAACTAATCAGTTCCTTGCCATACATATTTGCATCTTTTTGCGATGAGTCATCAAAATTACTTAACGAACGAATGTTGTATGCATTGTTGTATGCAAACAAACATTGAAACAATAAACAGGTGTACGGGAGGACTCCCACCACTTAACCCAATATTGTCCAAAAACCAATCAGTTCTTTTTCATTTAAGTCTTTATCTTTTTTCAAAGTGTCATTAAAATTGATTAATGAATGAAGTCTGTATGCTCCCAACAAACTTTAAAAACGAAGTATGAAAAGTCAGCAATTGTATGGAAGGCCCCCGCCACTTTGACCAATGTGTCCCAAACAAAAGATGATAATTTTCTTCTCACACTAATTGGAAACTTTTTCATAAGTTTCATCATAATCACTTCATTATTGTAGGCTGTAGTGTACATAAGCACACTGAAAAAAATTGAAAATATACAAAAAAAATTTTACTTTAGTGAAAAACCGAAAGTTGGGATGCAGAACTATTGTGACCCGTACTAAATGCTCATGTACCAAGATTCATCCAATTCGATTATCAGGTACAGATGTTATTTTATTGAGCTTTCAAAAAAACAGGTGTATGGGACACCCCTCACCACTTTGTTCACTATCGCTCAAAAGCTAATCAGTTCCTTACCATACATGTTTGCATCTTTTTCCAAAGGGTCATTAAAATTCGTTCACAAACGAATGCAGTGTTCTCCCAACAAACATTGAAAAAATGGTGACACAATAAACAGATGTTTGGGAGGCCCCGCACCACTTATCCCGATATTTTCCAAAAACTAATCAGTTCTTTGTTATTTAAGTCTTCATCTTTTTCCAAAGTGTCATTCAAATTGATTAATAAATGAAGTCTGTATGCTCCAAACAAACTTTAAAAACAAAGTGTGAAACGTCAGCAGTGGTAGACCACTCGCCACTTTGATCAATATGTCCCAAAATATAGTAATTATCGTCTTACAAAAAAAATTTTACCGGGAGTGAAAAACCGGAAGTTGGGATGCAAAACTGTTGTGAACCGTACTAAATGTTCATGTGTTAAGTTTCATCGAATTCAATTATCAGGTACAGATGTTATAGAGCTTTCAAAAAAACATTTGTATGGGACACCCCCACCACTTTGTTCAATATCGCTCAAAAACTAATCAGTTTCTTGTCATAAATATTTGCATCTTTTTCCAAAGTGTCATCAAAAGTCGTTCACGAACGAAAGCTGTATGCTCCCAACAAACATTGAAAAAATGGTGACACAGTAAACAGGCGTTCGGGAGGCGCCCCACCACTTATTCCAATATAGTCCAAAAGCTAATCCGTTCTTTGTTATTTAAGTCTGCATCTTTTTCCAAATTGTCATTAAAATAAATTAATGAATGAAGTCTGTATGCTCCCAACAAACTTTAAAAACAAAGTGTGAAAAGTCAGCATTTGTATGGTAGACCCCCCGCCACTTTGATCAATGTGTCCCAAAAGATGATAACTATCTTCTCACACTAATTGGAACCTTTTTCATAAGTTTCATCATAATCACTTCATTATTGTAGGCTGTTGTGTGCATAAAGACACTGAAAAAACTTCATAAAAGTACAAAAAAAAATTTTTTAACGGAAGTGAAAAACCGGAAGCTGGTATGCAGAACTATTGTGAACCGTACTAAATACTCATTTACCAAGTTTCATTCAATTCGACTATCAGGTACAGATGTTATAGAGCTTTCAAAAAATGGGTGCTCCAGCGAAGCCACATAATTTTGTTCACTATCGCCATAGACAAATAATAATATAAGACAAATGAAGCTGCACAAAATTTTGGAATAGTTTTTTTATTTAACTTTTGGATATTAACTATCTAGTACTGTACTCAAGAAGATGATTCGTAATATTTAAAATTAGTGTAAATATATGAGTATAAAGTTTAACGTTTTTATTTTTTTGGTTTCTATTTATTCTTATATCTTTATGATTATTATTGTTTTTATAAATGTATTTGTGTAGAACCTTTATAAAAAAAACATTTTTTTTAACCATATTTTTTTGGAAAGGACAAGTCAGATTTTTTGTTGATTGAAAAACAATTTAGATTTCGTATTGTTTTACGGTCTGTTATAGTGTTCTGTTCGTAGTCGTGTGAAGCGATTTGAATGAAATTTAAATTATTTAGTTTTCAAAGAAAATTTTTTGTTTGCATTTTATTTTGAGAAGCAATTAAATTATGATAAAGATTTTGTTGTTTTATCAAAAAATTAAAGAAAATTTAGTAAAATATTTATTTATGATTTTAGTGAATGAAAAGTATAATCAGTTTTTGGTTTTGTTCGAATTATTTTGAATAATTTTCGGATCAAATTTTATTAGATTTAAATAATATCAATTATTGATACAAGGTTATAGCATAACGGAAATATTTTGAGTTTAGTTTTTAATTGTTTTTATATTTTTTTTCTAATACAAAAAAATGGCAATTTTTGAAAAATCGGGGATATGACTTTTACTTAGGCGCCAAGATTTTTTTTTATTTGATAAAGAATCACTCACTGAAGCGAATAAAACCAAAACTAGTTGTATCAGAGCCCCGGGGTCCAAGATACAGACCTTTGAAAAAGCAAAATCCATACAAAATTACACTGTTTTGACAAGAATTTTTTCTGTTTTTTTTATTTTTGCTTTATTTCCTATGTGCTTATAAGATAAACAGATTAAACCTGTCCCCTTAACTAAATTTTCTTAATTTACGATAAAAATAATAAAAAAAAATCCACTTGCGCCTTAGTTCAAGTAATCTTGCCATAACGTGGGCCCCTAAGGTTATAATTATTTTTTTAAGTTGATTGAATGAAATTAAGTTGATTCTTTGAAATTGTATATCAAAAATAACATTAAACGTCATTTAAATTGCAACATTTGGTAAAAAAGTGGCGCCTAAGTTAAAGTCATGTTAAAGTCATCTTGCCGAAAAATCAGTTGAAAGCACTAGCAGATCTCAGTAATTGGGGATCCTGTTTTAGTTGCAACGCTAGATAGATGGTTAACTTAGCCAGCAAGACGCGGTGCGCTAAAATAATTTTACAGGACTAACTATTCTAAGCGAATTAGATAAGCAAGAATTTTATGAAGTCCTCGATGATCGGTAATGCCGCCGTTACTCGGTCCACTCGTCAGAGCCTCGTCAGTTAACCAGCAGGGTGCACGACGGGTAGGTGAGGATGGCGTTTGAGCTAACTTGTGGATAGCTTCTTGCACCCCAATGGAGATTAGAATAGGTTATGTTTTTGGATAAGATTGGTAAGGAAAATGTTTTGACTAGGATTTGTTAGTAAAAAAACACGAAATCAATTTGAAATTAGTCACTAAAAAACATTTGTAGGGATTTATATATTTAAATTTAAATAATAATTCTCTACTTATCCTTACAAACATAAACGATCACATATTAAACTCGAGACCGGAAATTGAACAAAAACCCAACCATATTCCCCAAGTAAACGTCACAAAGGAGCAGCAAACCAATAAATTAATAAGTAATTTATTCGAACAATAAAATTTTGAAAATCGATTACGGACCCAAAACATTTTCAAATATAATAGAACCAATCCTTGATACTTTTGATGAGCATGATTTATTAAAGTTTTCAAGCCATAAATCATCACCAGACCATTTACTACTTTGTAAAAATTGTTTGTCTAAAGAAAAACGTTTAAAATTTTACAACAAAATATTGTTGAAATTCAAGAATTTATACCAGAAAGCCAAAAAGAGATTATTTAGGATTAGAAAAAAAAACAATTTATTATACAACCAAATATCTGATAAAAAGATGGATATAAATATTATTTTAAAAAAATTTGATGATGTCCCAGATATTCCCAAATTATTTATTAAAACAACACTAACAGAAAAACCGAAAACCAAAAAATGGCCTGAAGACCAAAGACTTTTAGCGCTTTATAGTTTATACTTTAAATCGGCCTCGTATTATGAATTTTTGAGATATTTGGGTTTTAATCTTCCATCTTGTTCAACTCTATTAAAATATTTGCCGATTAAAGAATGCTCACTCAGTTTCAATAAAAATATTCTTGAAAGTATTAAAACCCAAATAAATATGAATTGCTGCACAGAAAAAGAACGTATGGCATTTTAAGTGTTTGGTGAAATTCATATTCAAAGCGAGTTAGAGTATAATACCCATAAAGATCTATTTGATGGAATTTGCACTGACGGAGTTGTTCGACAACAATTATTAGGCAAAGAAATCTGCGTTTTTTTGATACGTGCTTTTGTAACGCCATGGCTTAACGTTTTACTATGAGCAGTTGTGTTCGCTATTTAAAACAAGATATTATATTGAACACTGCATTTGTACCATCTGCGTCAACAGAATCTCCGACTGACATATTTGATGGGCAGCACGTTTCCCGGCTAGAAACATCCACTGGGTTAGGATCTTCCATCATTCAATCCGGAGCTTAATAGTGCTGCTAATTGCTTACTTTTACAAAAACCTACAAAAACTTAAAATAGTTGACGACTGTATCTACAAAATAAACTGTTTCAATACCACTGCAATTATACCCCTTTCCATCCATGTTCAGTTATCCGGATGACTCGATGTTAATAGTCATCCACGCTAACCCACCCATAACCTATTTTGATTTCCTTACTACCGTAAGGAAATCCCTATTGTGAATGGCGCTGCGAGAAACTTAAATCACATATGTGCCCATAATTATGAAAGTGGTCTAAGTCATACATTTCTTGTTTTGAGATATTTAAAGGTTTGCAAATGATTAAATTAAGAAGTACTTCTATATTACGAAAAAATTTATTTTAGAGCTTTGTTAGTCTTAAATAATGAAAGTTTATTATGCATGTGAAATTTTGTATAAATCTCATTTCGAAATATGCTTTTTACAGTTTGAATTGACTTAGATCATTTTCAAAATTAACTGAACGGCGTATAAATGACTTAACGCAAAAGCAAACTTCGAAATTCTAATGTTATTTATTAACTATTCTCCGAGCTCATTATTTAGTCACCATTAACTTTCACTTAAAAAAGAGCAATTTTGACATTTAGGAGGAAAAGCTCATTTTTATGAGTCTATGGTCCGACAAAATTTAAAAACTTTGCAACACAACGTTTTGCCAATTATTTTTGACATTTTGTTCGACTTTTTTGTTTTTTTTTCTTCAAATTTTGTCTTAGATTACTATCATAATTAACACTAGATGAATTACATTTTTGTTGAAATAACAAGTACTCCATAACGATTTTTTTTTGAAAATGTCGTACAAATTACATTGGAGTAATTTAGTTTGAAGTAATTTGATGCGATATAACGGATAAACTCATTTTTTTCAAATTTTGTTTTAGATCACTTTCATAATTATGGGCACATATATTTTAGATACTTTTACCACATATCTTTTTTTAATTAATTTGACCAATATAAATAATTGATTTAAGAACAACATGAGCACTTTTAACAGGACCACCACGCAAAATGTACACAACCCATCCGTTGTACAAACAAAGAAAATAATGACATATTATGTATGTTTGTTTATATATTTCAAGTCTTACTAAACCTAGATTTACAAGTGATGTAATAAATTAGCATGCAGGAATCAAAAAAAAATTTGATTTACTAGCTAAAATTTTATTTTACTTAGGTAATGAGTGGGTTAAATTATGTTGATACCAACAACATCATAAGATCATATATATATGATTTGATTATATAAACTCATTAAGAATCAAAAGGTCAATTACTTCAGTCTGAAAGACCTAAGTATTACATTCATGAGCTCAAAGTGAAATTCTTACCCCCACTTTTTTGGCATTTCTCGACGTTTTAGGACCTACTGATTCTAAAAAAGCAACAAAAAAAATGTGTGTCTGTCTGTCGGCCGTCCGGCCGTCACAACCGACGAAATCTAGAAAACCGCTGGACGGATTTCAAAATTTTTTTTCTAAAAATAGGTTTACTCAATGGGAAGAGCCGAAAGGACGATGTGTTCGATAACTGTATTGGAAGTGTGTCAAAAAAATCGTCAAGTGTGTCAAAACAAGGAAATTTGCATATTTTTTGCTTAAAAAACGTTCATTTTAAGTGATTACGGGTAGGAACATTGAATTTGGAGAAATTTTGATGGTCGGGATTGGTATGTGAGACCAAAATCTAGATTATTGCATTATAAGTTTGTCAAAAAAATGTTGTCAAGTTTGTCAAAAGAAAGATTTTTATTTATTTTTTTACACAATTTTTTGGAAAAAAAATAAAATCAATTGTTTGTTTGAAATGAAGTTTTATTATTATTATTGAGAAGTATGGCATTATAAGTTTGTCAAAAAATGTTGTCAAGTGTGTCAAAAGAAAGATTTTTATTTATTTTTTTACCTAATTTTTTGAAGAAAAAAAAATATAATTTCTTGTTTGTTTGAAATGAAGTTTTATTATTATTATTATTGAGAATTATGGCATTAAAGTTTGTCAAAAAAATGTTGTCAAGTGTGTCAAAAGATTTTTATTTAGTATTTTACCCAATTTTTTGGAAAAAAATAAAATTGTTTCTTTGAAATGAAATTGTCAAGTGTGTCAAAAGAAAGATTTTTATTTATTTTTTTACCTAATTTTTTGAAAAAAAAAATATAATTTATTGTTTGTTTGAAATGAAGTTTTATTATTATTATAGAGATTATGGCATTATAAGTTTGTCAAAAAATAATGTCGTGTGTCAAAAAATGATTTCATTTATTTTCAGCCAATTTTTTTGAAAAAAAATGTAGCTGTTTTTATGACGTAAATGTAATTTAAAATGAAAAAATTGGACATGGAAATTTTTGAATTTGTTATAGTTTTTGAAATATTTTTGGAATTTTGAAAAAGTTTGTATTTTTGATTTTGTAATAATTTTTGCAATATTTTTAGAATTTTGAAAAAGTTTGCATTTTTAAGAATTTTTGAAATATTATTGGAATTTAGAAAAAATTTAAATATTTGATTTTATTCTAATTTTTGGAATATTTTTGGAATTTTGAAAAAGTTTGATTTTATTTAATTTTTACAATACTTTTGGAATTTTGATTATAATTTTCCGGCAACGTATTGATGTTTCATGTTAGTTTTGTAATAAATTTTTAAACAGAGATAAAAAATACTTGTACTTTAACAAAGAGTTATGTTTGATATACATCGCTGCCCAAAACTAAAAACCATGTCCTTGTAAAAGTTTTTTGCCGAAAACTATATCAAAATCCTTAGCCCAGACCGAAGTCTTAATATCTCAGAGCTGTGAGATTTCAGCCCCTCCATATTTATTATTATTTAGAATTATGGCATTATAAGTTTGTCAAAAAAATGTTGTCAAGTGTGTCAAAAGAAAGATTTTTGTTTATTTTTTTACCCAATTTGTTGGAAAAAAATTAAATTAAAATTTTCTTTGAAATGAAATTTTATTATTATTATTTAGAATTATGGCATTATAAGTTTGTCAAAAAAATGTTGTCAAGTGTGTCAAAAGAAAGATTTTTGTTTATTTTTTTACCCAATTTGTTGGAAAAAAATTAAATTAAAATTTTCTTTGAAATGAAATTTTATTATTATTATTTAGAATTACGGCATTATAAGTTTGTCAAAAAAATGTTGTCAAGTGTGTCAAAAGAAAGATTTTTATTTATTTTTTTACCCAATTTTTCGGCAAAAAAATAAAATTAATTATTTGTTTCAAATGAAATTTTATTATTATTATTGAGAATTATGGCATTATAAGTTTGTCAAAAAAAGTTGTCAAGTGTGTCAAAAGTTGTCAAGTGTGTCAAAAAAAATGTAGCTGTTTTTATGATGTAAATATAATTGAAAATGAAATTGGACATGGAAATTTTTGAATTTGTTATAGTTTTTGAAATATTTTTGGAATTTTGAATAAAGTTTCAATTTTTGATTTTGTAATAATTTTTGGAATATTTTTAGAATTATGAAAAAAGTTTGATTTTATTTAATTTTTACAATATTTTTGGAGTTGTGAAAGAAATATGAATTTGTGATTAATATTTTCTCGAAACGCTAAATGGAGAGGTTTTTGAGTAGTTTGCTGAGTGTTTCATCTTTTCACTAAATTATGTTAATTTATGAACTGTTATAATTTTCCGGCAACGTATTGATGTTACGTGTTAGTTTTGTAATACGATAAAAAAGGTTTAAGAGATAAGAAAATATTTGAGATAAGAAAATTTGAGATAAGAGATAAGAAAATATTTGAGATAAGAGATAAGAAAATATTTGTACTTTAACAAAGAGTTTTGTTTGCTATACATCGCTGCCCAAAACTAAAAACCATGTCCTCATAAAAGTTTTTTGCCGAAAACTATATTAAAATCCTTAACCCAGACCGAAGTCTTGATATCTCAGAGCTGTGAGATTTCAGCCCCTCCATATTTTTTCCTTTTTAAATAACTAATATAAATAATATACATAATAATAATTTAAACAAAACAACGAATAATATTAATTTACCTTACTAAGACCTTGGTCCGGCCTATTTCTTAATTTGTTGTTAATATATATGTACATGCTACATATAGTTGTACAGTAATTATATTTCTCTTGATGCTAAATTACACATAAAATGAATGTTTTATAATATAAATGACCTTTTTATTCGCCTACATATTAAAGTGTTACTTTATTACTGTGATTTGCGGCTTTAAAGTATCAATTTTTAACTATTTATTTTGTTGTCATAGCTACGTCCAAAAAAGTAAAAAGCATTTGTATTTGTTTAAATTCTATGAAAAATAAATTTTTTTATCGAAGCAACCCTCAAATTCAAAATTTCATTATCCAATTAAAATATTTGTTATCATTTGTTGTCATAGCTACACAATAATTTGGAAAAAATAATAAATATTTTGAGGTTACTTGTTCCACATATTTTTATTTTAAAATTTATGAAAATTTATAATTTTAATTTAGAATAAACAACTTTTCTTAAAATATTTTGCTTGCGGCGAATAAAAAATAGTATATGATGCACGGACGTAAGCTATTTTGGACTTAATGTGGGTGCAAATCTCGGCTAGCCCCTCGATTTGCAAACTCCACATCCGTCCAAAATCTTTAGCTTTGCGTCCTAGCATCATAATGTACTATATAGTAAAATTGAAACTTATTTTAAAGCCGCAATTAGACTATTGCAGAACTCTGCAATATTTCTGCAATAGTCATGCAATGGTAGCGTGTAAAATATTCATTGCAGAAAAGTTTGACAATAAACTCATTGCAAAACATTGCAATGTTTTGCAATGAGTTCATGCCCAAACTTTTCTACAATGAATATTTTACACACTATCATTGCAGAAATATTGCAGAGTTCTGCAATAGTCTAATTGCGGCTTAAGAATTAAAATTTAATAGTTGATAATTAAGGAAGAAGTGACTCTATTTTGTATTATTGGTGTGCAATGTCCTATTTCCAATTCTTATCTTTAATTTGCCGTGATTTTTATTTTCCTTTAAGTGTATACCAAATGTAATATGTAGTATGATAACGGAACGAATATATTGTTGTATGCTTAGCTTATTTTTGTCAGCTAGCAGAATGTAATTTACGTATTCGATAAAAAAAACAAGAAGCACCGCTTTTTCTTTAATTAATAGAACAACAATTTTTAATAAAACTTACGGTATTTGTTGTTTTTATGTATCACGGTGGTACATCCGCGGTTGCTTCTAAAGCAATTAAAATAAAACTTGAAACACAAAAAAAACATACCTCGAGAATTCGTTACATGCCTTGGTTAATTTTTCTTTGGTACACTATATTATTTTATATTATTCCCTTTATTGCCTTTAAAACTAAACTAAATCGGTTAGGCCTTTTCCACTATATAATATACTTTAAAGCACTAAATTAATTGGTTCCTTGACCAGCACAGCACAAATAATAATGAAATTTACCTTATTACCTACAAATAATAATTAAAATGTTTCCTGTATATATACTTTCAAATTATAACAAAAAATTATCCAGTTTATCATACTGGTAAGAACAAAAAATAATATTCCTGTTTTAGAACAACAAATAGATTGTGCAACATCCAGTGCGTGAGATAAAACATTCAAATTATAAAGTAAAGGTTGTTATGCAAATGCAGTGTTTAACTCTTAACTTCTTTGTAGATATGCCAATGCTACACTTTGTTCTCACCATGGTAATATATTTTAGAGTATATAGTTTCATTTGTTGGATTAACAGGAAGTAAGTCGTTAGAAACTCTGCCAAAAGTTTTAGACATATTTATTGAATTAAATGTAAATGTGAATTGTATTGCTACCGATCAAGCTTCTAATATCAGGTCTTTGTTTAAAAATTTAGAGGTTACTATAGATGCAACATGTTTTACTCACAAATCCAAAACAATAGTAGTTTTTAATTGCACACCACATCTCATAAAATCCGTACGGAATATTTTAATGTCTAATAAAATACAAACGGAAAATGGTATTGCGTCATGGCAAGTTATAGTTAATTTATATAATTTGGAAAATCTAAGCGCATCGAAAATGTGTCCCAAATTGACACAAAATTATATTTTCCCAAATAATTTTGTTAAAATGAGAGTAAGCTATGCGACCCAAATATTAAGCCGATCTGTTGCTGCTGGAATAATAAGAACAGCATCGTATTTCGATAAGTTTGATGAAACATGCAAAGCAAACGCTGAAGCAACAGCAATTTTCATTGAAAAATTTGATAAGCTATTTTACATTTTTAACAGTCGTTCCATTGATTTTTCTGATATGTATAATTCACCATTTTCGAGAAATAATATTCAACAAAGAAATTTTTTAATAGAAATGGAAGGTTATATTATAAATTTAACTTTGATTCAAAATCACAATGGGCGAAAAAAAAATGTATGCTTTTAATGGATTTCTTCAAAATATATCAGCGTTACTTTATCTATCCGATGAAATTTTTAAATATTATATTATTTTATATTAACTGCTAAATTAAATCAAGATTTTATAGAAAATGTGTTCGCTTCAATTAGAGGTAACGGCGGTTATAATAAGTATCCTTTAGTTCGAGAATTTAACAACTCGATGCGATATACAGCAAATATGAAAATTATAACTCCTCAGTTAAAAGCAAAAGATGCAAATTCTCAATTTGAATATGATTTAGCTCAATTTCAAGAGATTCAAAGCGCAATTAACTCTTTAGAATGTAAAAATCTGTCTAATGAAGATCCGAAACCAATAGATTCATCCAGACAGGAAATTCCATACTTAAAAATTGATCAAATATAATATGATAGTGAAAAAGATTACGTGAAATTTACGGCATCTGAATCAACTTCAATTTGCTATTTTGTTCGAAAAGTTATAATAACGCTAACAGGTATCCTACCAAAATATCCTACCACTGGATGCATTGTATGACGTGTGTGAGCTACAAATTTTGAATTTAAGAAACACTTTCAAGAAATGCTTCCAAATTCCTAAATCCTGAACCAGAACCTATTCTAATCCAAAATCCCATGGGGTGCAAGGAGCTATCCACAAGTTAGCTCAAACGCTATCCTCACCTGCCCGCCGTGCACCCTGTTGGTTAACTGACGAGGCTCGGACGACCGAGTAACGGCGGCATAACCGATCATCGAGGACTTTATAAAATTCTTGCTTATCTAATTCGCTTGGAAAAGTTAGTCCTGTAAAATTATTTTAGCGCACCGCGTCTTTCTGGCTAAGTTAACCATCTATCTAGCGTTGCAACTAAAACAGGATCCCCAATTACTGAGATCTGCTAGTGCTTTCAACTGATTTTTAAAATATTGTCAGTTTTTGTATTATAAAAAAACTATAAAATCAATTAAAAACTAAACTCAAAATATTTCCGTTATGCTATAACCTTGTATCAATAATTGATATTATTTAAATCTAATAAAATTTGATCCGAAAATTATTCAAAATAATTCGAACAAAGCCGATTACACTTTTCATTCACTAAAATCATAAATAAATAATTTACAAAATTTTCTCTAATATTGATAAAAAATAGAATCTTTATCAGATTTTAATTGCTTCCCAAAATAAAATGCAAACAAAAAATTTTCTTCAAAAACTAAATAATTTAAATTTCATTCAAATCGCTTCACACGACTACGAACACAACATAACGTAAAACAATACGAAATTTAAATCGTTTTTCAATCAACAAAAAATCTGATTTGTCCTTTCCAAAAAAAAATATGGTTAAAAAAATGATTTTTTTATAAACGTTCTACACATTTATAGAAACAATAATAATCATAAAGATATAAGAAGAAATAGAAACCAAAAAAATAAAAACGTTAAACTTTATACTCATATAACACTAATCTTAAATATTACGAATCATCTACTTGAGTACAGGCATCACTAGATAGTTAATATCCAAAAGTAAAATAAAATAACTATTCCAAAATTTTGTTCAGCTTCATTTGTCTTATATTATTATTTGTCTATGCTATCGCTTAAAAACTGATCAGTTCCTTGTCATACATGTTTGCTTGTTTTTCCAAAGTGTCATCAAAATTCATTCACGATCGAATGTTTTATGCTCCCAACAAACATAAAAACATGGCAGAAAAAACCACCTGTTGTATGGTGGACCCCCAAACCCTTTATCCAATGTACTCTAAAAGCTGAAAAAATCTTTCTCATGTTACTTGAAAGCTTTTACCAACGTTTTATGACAATCGATCGGTAATTGTAGGCTACAGTAAGGATAAACACCTGGAAAAAAAACTTTTTAACCGGAAGTGACAAACCGGAAGTTGGTATGGAAATATTGGAAACCGTACTAAAACCTTATATACTAAGTTTCCTTAACATCATAGTCCGGGATTAGAAGTTATTTAAGATTTAAACTTAGAGGTGTTCGGAAGACCCCCGCCATTTTGTCCAAATTTGAAATGAATCCAGATCTTCCATTTTCAAGTGAACCTGTATCATTTGCCAAAGTTTTATCAAGATCCTATGCAGAAAGTTCAAACCCACGCACACACAGACGTACACCAAAATTTTTATTGGCTATTTAGATAGAGGATGGTCCAAAACAAAAGAAAAAACAAAATTTGGGGTATGTAAGATTTTTTTTTTCACGATAGGTTGCATTACTTCACACAATTTAAAATTGTGGTGAAGTAATAATTGTGTTGGTTTTGTTGCCTCGAAAATAAAATATCATTTATCAAAAACTTAATTATCCTTGTGACATCCATCACTTTAAATATTATAATAATAAAAAAGTTTTTGACATAAATTATTTTCACAATAAAATAATTTTAGATTAATTAATTGAATTTATATGAAATATAAAAATTTTAAAATGTAGAAACAAATTAAATTTTACTAATCTTTTGAGAAAAAAAACAGCTAATTCCAACACAACAAATATCCAAAAATTGTAACAAAAAATAATTGAATTCATTAATTATTCTAACAATGTATATGACGCCTCCACGTTCATATTAATATCTTAACCCTTTGCCTCAAACCATTTAAATTAACTTAAATATATGTTTTGTTTTTTTTTTTTGAAAAATATTACAAAATATAATCTTAGCATAGTTAATTCTTTTGAAATCCACCCGTTGTTGTAATTATAATAAAATTCACCCATGTCAAAATAATTTTTAATAAAAACAAAATATTTTTTAGGGATTTAAGATAAGAAATGGCATTACCACATTTCTTTAGAATTTTGAAAATAATTAAGTTTAATGCTTTTGTTTTTAAAATAACGTTTTGAAAATTATTAATGATAGGATTTACAATCACCCAAAATAACAGTATAACAAGACAAACGTATGTATGTATGTATACATGTATATATATATATATATATATATATATATATATATATATATATATATATATATATATATATATATATATATATATATATAATATATATATATATATATATATATATATATATATATATATATATATATTTAGCCTTTACTCGATTATTTTAAATACTTTAAATTTGCTAATATGTGTGTGAGTTACCAAATATGTACCCCATTTCAATTTATTTCTAACTTAAGTCTCCCTTTTTAGTGATGTTATCTCCTGAAATTTCCTATCACAAATAACAACAATATTCCTTTTTTATCTAAACTAAAAGACATAACATATATGATTATAATACCATGATGATCATCCTCTAAGTCATTAAAATAATCATGATTTTTAGTTTGTTTTATTTTTATTACAAGTAAAATTTTAAGAATTTTATCTTAACCAGCATTTTAACAAACATATACATATGTATGTAACAAATTTTATTTAGATAAAAACGACAACTTCGCTCCATCCAAATTCCACATTAAAATTTATTATTATTTTCTAGCTAACAAACAAAGTTATATAACTCCTAAGGATAAATTCAAGTAAAAAAGTAGAGAAAAGATTTTGAATACGTTTTATATGTCCAAGGCAAATATTATGTAGTTAACGGTAGGGTAGGTACACTAAACAGAGAATTTAATAAAAGTTAAGCTTTTTAAATTATTCAGATCTGGAAATTCGTTCTGCGCTCAACAAAAGTTTGGTATTCCAGGATGTGATTGGGGTCCTACAAATTACCAGAAAATTCTATTCAATATGTAATGTTTAGCTGATTTACGTTTAACAATTGAATCTTTCTTTGAGCCATTC
>CAVNZG010001087.1:27105-108401 GCA_963693315.1 Diogma glabrata
TATTAGTACACCCTGTAATATACTCACTATACTTATAACTATTACATAGGAATAAAACCTGTATATTAATTGAAATATTTAGGCATACGAAATTCATGTATATATTTCTCAGTCTTAATAAAGATTTTACTGAAACAACATTGGTTACAATTATTGCAAATATACAATAATTTATGGCGACGGAAGGTAAAAATAATTAATTTAAATAATTAATTTTGGTGCGTGGAAAATAAAACAAAAGTGAATATAAAGAAACACAAAAAAAAACATTTTAAATCATCAATGTCATTATGAAATATAATTGTGTTAATAATAACGTTGCAATTAATTGTACAACCAGTAAAATCTTTTGTGTGTGTGTCATATACAGATCGATAGTCGAGTCAAATAAATAAAATTCTGTATGTATACGGTCGGCAAGCACATTTTTTAAAGGTCGCAAATTAATTAAAACTGGAGTTGATTAAAACAGAAACTTCCAGTGACTTTAAAATTGAATTATCGTCAAGTGAACAAAAGATAATGGTAAATATGGTGATTGGTGAAATTGGTACATTCATTCCCGGGGAAAATGATGTGAAATTATATGTTCAACGTCTAGAACAGTACATGATTGTTAATGCAGTTGTTAGTGGGTGAACAAGCATTGATCGAGATTCGAAAATCATTTGCACCTGCTGATCCATTGAAAAAAACGTTTCAAGAATTGGTGGATGAGTTAATAAAGCTTTACAAGGAGGAAATTAACATAATTACAGCTCGTTTTAAGTTCAATCAATTAGAACAACAAGGAAATTCAGTTCAAGAGTTTATTTTATCATTAAAAGAAGCAGCCAGGGAGTGCGAATTTAAAAATTGTTGTCTAGATGAACTATTAAGAGATCGTTTAGTGGCGGGAGTCACAAAAGAGGAATTGAGAAATAAATTATTAGTTGAAAAGACACTTACGTTTGAAAAAGCCTGTGACATAGCCAAAGTGTTCGAAACGTCTAAAAGGGCAAGTGCCGCTATGGGAAATGCATCGCAAATCCATCATATTAACAACAAAGGTAATTATTATAATAATCAATCATATAAAGCCTGTTTCATATGTGGAAGATTGCATAATCCAAACACATGTCCTGCAGTCCACTGGACTTGTGTAATATGTCGTCGTAAAGGACATATTAGTACTAAATGTCATTCCACACCCAATTTATCATCGTCCAGTAATCAAGCATCGTCATCAAAATTATCAACAAATTCGTCAAAGTACCATTATCAAAGCAATAATTTTTCAAATAAAAAAGGTATAGGAAAGAAAAAAATATTCAAGTCAGTCAAACAGTTTGAAAAGGAAGAAGAAGAAGAAGAAGAAAGTATTACGAAAGAAGTTAACAGTATGTACATCAAGAAAATAGAAAGTTCATTAGCTGAAAGCAGTCCTGATACAAATCAAGGTCATAACAAACCAATTCTAAGTCAAAGTCATAGCCTATCAAGTTGTAGGTATAGTCGTACAAGTCAAAATCAGGATATACTAAGTCAAAGTCTGCGTCAAAAAAGTCCGGTTATAAAATGTCAAAGTGATGTCAATGGTACAAATAGTCATGTAATTCAAAGTGTTGGTCTTAGCGAACAGTCATCGTTATCAACAGTACCTATAAAGTCAGGAGTTCTAGTCAAATATACAAATAAGTTAAAAAGAAATCAAGAGCAAGAGTCAGCCAATGAAAAATTAGAAGCAATTTCAGTCAATCAAATAAGTGGTAGCAGTCCAGCATTTTTAGACTTATTGGTCGAAAATCAATCTATCAAGTTTGAGATTGATACTGGTTCATCAGCTACGGTTTTGTCTCATTTAGACTATCAAAAATATTTTAGTAAATTAAAATTGGTTAAAACTAATTCTACTTTTCTTTCAGTGACCGGAAGAAAAATTATCACAGTCGGTGAAGTAAAAGTTGAAGTCAAGATAACTGAGGAATCAGAACCACTATTGTTAGTCGCGATAGTAATTGAAAGCGATAAGAAATTAACTCCATTACTCGGAAGAACATGGTTAGATGGGTTATTTCCGAAGTGGCGTAAGTTATTTAATGATAATTTTTCAAATTCGATTCTTTCAATTAGCGATTTCAGCCATTTCACACAAGGTTCGAGGTTTTCACTCGAGGTTCTCAGTCCTTCCTAGTCAGTGTGTTTATAATTCAGTCAAACGCGACGGATATTTACTTTAATTTGCGTATTACATGGTCAATGCGTAAAGAGTATTTCAGTCATTATTTGCTATGTATGTAAAATATTTTGCTTTTAACGAAATTTACGTGTTTTTACGATATGACGACATAAATCAATTAAGGGTTATATTATAATATTATAGTTCTATAATCTATTGGTTGGAAATTTTGAGCTATATGTAAGATACCATTCAGTTATTTGACTTTATTATTGTATCAATATGTTTATGAACCTTCATGGTAACTTCAAAATTGGTTTAATTCAATATTCTACAATTGAAGTTGTAGGATATACCAATAAAGAAAGTTAAAATATTAACATATAACAACTATACTAACACTTCGCAGAAACCAAAACAAAATAAACGTGCCTATAGAAATCCTAATTCGGTCAATCAGAAGAAAAATAAATAAATAAAGAAATTAAAACACACTTTTTTAAAAACGAACTAAAAAGCAAAAATTAAATTTTGCATTGACACAACACAACGTTATATTGCAAAGAAACAAACGATATGTTTGTACAAACGTTATGTCTTTTATAATTATATTTTCAAACATTAGACTTCTGATTATTAATATTTTTGAAGAATAAACAATTTTACGTTTCGATTTGTAACATAAAGCGAGTACAGAAAGAAAGGCAATAAACGTTTGTAGTCTCTTGTTAGAGATTAATATTTAGTAATATTCAGACATTTTGAATACAATTGTTCTTTTTCTATATTGAATGCGCGCCACCCACTTCTATTTTATGTAACCAAAATAGTAATAGTCAAAAACATAATGTTTGCTTCTGTCTGTGCTAAGACATGTTAAATACTGTTAAATATTGATTTTGTTACTTTTTACTTCCTTTAACAAAAAGAGAGTATTTTAAAATTTTTATTTGTTTTTTTAATTTAGAGTTTTTAGTTATATAATTTTACCTAAAAATAAGTCACAGAAAATACATCATAAGTACAACCAGTAATTATATCACTTAAAAAATTTAATATATTTTTTAAATTTAAAGTAATTTTAATAACTTTAACTACAATTTACGTAGTAAACATTCTCAAATAAGCCTAGTTTAGTTCTCTTCATCCTACGTTGCATTTAAATAAGAACTTTCTACTCTCGATAAACCTATTAACTGCCACAAATTCTATGGAAATACTAATTAACTATTACTATTTTCAGATCTTCAAAAATTATTTATGATTCCGATCGATTACGATCGATTCCGATCATTATAGTTAGTTTAGTTAAAATAAAAAAAAAATAATAAAAACAGCTGTAATGTAGACATCATTGGGAGCAGATATGATTGAGGAAACATCTAATATTACAATACTATATGACTAATAAGTAAAAATACTTATTAGAACCTAAATATTCTATCTCCAAAATAGATAAAATAAATATATTTTATGTTTTACTGATTTATTATAAGTTGTTTAGACCTTAGTTACCGACATAATAATGACATTCTTAATTCCCAAGGGAATTATAAGAGGGAGTTATGCATTCATAATAGACCTAGTTTTCATTATAAATTTTTGTTTTGTTTATTTATAAACAACATTATTTACATAAAGCCATAGTAACGAATAACAATACCCCAGCAATACAATTTGAAATGAAAAACAACTAACTTGATCAATTAAAACGAAAAATCATGCTATCAAATACTTGATAAAAATAAATGTTTTAGTTTAATAAATGTTTTCGGTAGTAAAACATAAAATTATTTATGTATCACGTGAATTATTAGATGTCAATTACCTTGTGAAACTTACTAACCCTCGGGCCAGAGGCCCTCGGGTAGTAAACGTTTCCCTCGGTAATTAACATCCTCATAATTCCCTTGATACCTAAATAACTATTAAAAACAGCCACATATTTTAAATTTATTTTTAATGCCTGTTTCACAACTCAAACAGGATTTTCCGGTAGCTCGCTCTTGAAGGCGTTATGTAGATGTTATTTTTCTATTGAAAATAAGGGATATTTAATTAATCTTAATTCTAAATAGGAGAATCTGTAGGTTTTAAAGAAAAGTTAAATTTCGACTCGGGTTAAGGTATATTGTATTCAGTGTTTTAGTGTTTTTACTACTATATTATATATCAATACCTGAATGTAGTAATTGATTGCACTATTAAAACTTTAATTGTTAATTAAAAAAGCAGTGTAAAATTTTAGGTTGTTTGTTTTACTCATTGTTTTAATCTAAAATTCTATTATTACATATGAGATGGTGAGCCTATTTCCATATATTTTTTATATTACATTTGATAATACTTAAATTTTTATATACATTATTTACAATTTAAGGTCTTTTTTCCATATAAAAAAGAAAAAATGGTATTACATGCCCTCGATTATAATGATATACCCAGTATAAGCCAAATTACAACAAGGGAAATAGGTCATTGAAATTTATGAATTTTCAAACTTTAACATTTAGTTAAAGCTTTTCTAGACGGAGAAAAAATAATTCAAAACTTGAATTTTTTGAAATGAAAACTTCTTTAGGCGCGTTATGCAATTTTGTATGAGGTAAAATTTAAATATTCGCGTTACCATTTTAAATATGCATTTTTGAAGATCAAAAAGATATTTTTTTTTAAATATGAAATACATCTATCATTTCTTTACGTTTCAATTTGCCATGTGGATATCGCGCTCGACTGATGTTCTGTAGGTAGTGAGTTCAATTCCGGGTGTGGTACATATTTTTTTATTGTTTTTTTTTTAATTTTTATGAAATACCATTAAAATTATTTTTTTTATTCATGATTTAATAAAAATAATAAAAAAATTTTTTTACGAATTTGAAAAAATTGATCTATAATGCAGTTTTTTAAAGTTATATTGCTACTGTCTTTTGAAATTTGCATTCGAGTCATCATGCTAAATAAATATTGAATATATGTAAAATTGAAAGTAGGTCTGTTTGTCCTTTATACTTATTAAGTAATCATCATGAAAATTCGGGAAGTTGTTGTGTACACTTAATTTGCTTTTTATTTAACTATCGTTTTAACAGTAGTTTGATCAATGTTTTTTTGTTGAATAATTTTTATGAAATTAAAAATAAAGTAAGAAAGATAGTATAACCTGAAACAATTACATTTGTACGTCAAAATTATATGGATTGGAATTTAGCACATCATGATGCTACAAATTTTATCATCTTCACATTCAATGTGTTGTTGGTTTGGAATTGTATGTAATACATGTTTCTAAAATTAAGTGAAGACTTAATACTTGGAACTTGATACTTGATAACATCGATTTAAAGCTCACAATTACGAGACGGAAATCGCATAAATTCTATACGAAGAAGCATAGCTTATGTATGATTAAACATGGATGGCAATCATGATAAATAAAATAATTAAAAATGGTGGCACTTAGCCGATAGTGATTTGCAAACGGCAACAATGCGCATTAATACCAATGAATTTACTTAGCTTTCCGCAGGAAGATTTGTAAAATTTAAAATTGTTGATCTATGGGTGTGACAACCACGCGTACTTTAGTCCCTGCTATTGGCATATGAGTTATCTTGAGATATCGTATACCACTGGCAATAGCAGTGCAATCTCATTAGCCAAAGTGATATCTTAGGGGTGCTAGCGGATGAAGTATTTTCAATCAACGATACCATCCATAACTCTAAGTTATAGAATATTCTATGATGATACGCTATTTTTTTTTAAATAAAATGTGTTTGGTAGTAGAAATTACAAGGTGAGTCACAACAACACATAAAAAACTTTTAAGAACAAGGTCCCACAACAGCATGCTTTCTAAAGTGTTGATAGACGTAAATATTTATATGATATGTTTTGATTATTTTAAATATAAAAATATATATAATAGTTGCTTGGAATGCTAATAGATGTGAAACCCAGAATAATTTTAATGATTTTAATTTAAACGTTCTGAAATTTTAATTTGCAATGCTACAATAATTGAAAGAAACAAAAAACACAGCTATTTCACAGATTTAAGTTTTCACTTCTATCGGCAGTCCTTAACGCTGCCTTCTTTTTTTCAGTTTTATTGAGTTTTTTAGTCTAAAACTTTTGGAAACACCTACAGACCGGTTCAACAGAGTTGTCTCGATAGTAACCAACACAACTATCAAAACACAAGTTAAATAAAAGTGTGTAAAAACGGAAGTTATAAAAAGAATTTCTTTGCATTAACTTTGCGTTAATGCGTCCATTAACATACATAGAACGTATGTTGTGTGGGACCTTGGCCTTAAAAGGTTTTTATGTGTTGTTGTGATACATATTGTAATGCCTACTACACATCACGTTTTATTTAAAAAAAAAAAAAAAATAGAAGAGTGAGTAAGACAAAAAATGTAATACTTATAGTTTAGTCTAGTTTGACATTCAAAATTGATTTCACTCATTCAAATTCACATAAGGCTAGTTCGGAAATTTGACACAACTTGTAGTAGTTGAGTAGTATAGCAAACTCAGTGTAAAAGCAAAGAAAACTCTAACGACTTTCTCCAAAACTATGTTGCGCTCCGTGCTTTGAAAAGTTTGTAGTAATTGTAGAAAATGAAAATATTTTAACCTGATGTCATATGAAAGATATTAATTACTAAAAGTATGTATTTTTAATTTTATGTATTTGAGTTTTCGTCCATTTTGCTCAAACATAAACACACTTATCAAATTTCTCAATCCAGTATACACACATGTTCTGTGTTCTATAGTTAAATAATTCTACCCAAAAATTAACATAGCGAAATGATAAGAAAAACTTTACGATGGTTATGTTGTTATATAAAACATGGAGTAGAAATTAATTCATATATGACAATTTCATTTCTAAAATAAATAAAACTAAAATCTTCTAAATTCAAATTGTACTTTGTAACTATTTTCTTGTGGGAATAATTAAAAAGACGAAATGAGTTTTCGTTTTATTATTTTAACATCTAAAAACTCGTATGTACGGTTAATAGTTATTCATAAAATGTAATGGAAGATGTGCGTAATTTTACTACACGGTGGGTGGATGATACGTTTGCTCTAAAGTCTAAACACTGATTGATTTTAATTTATTTAAAAGAATATTAATTTTTCTTCAACTTAATTATATCAATAAAAATTTGATAAATTCAAAAAAACATTTGGAACTCTGACAATATTTGTACTGATTTTTACGCATTCCCATGTGAATTTTTTGTTTCGTCATGATTTCTTTATGGTGGGAATATATTAAGGCCAACATAAGTAACATAAGTAAAGACCAACAAGAAGCAAGGGAATTAATATCACGTTAATAAATTGCACTACACAAAACTCCCATACATGAAAATCTACATATAGTTGAGTCATATTAGCATTTTATATTGATGTAAAACCAAAGTTGAATTTTTTTTTGTTTTATGTTGGGGACATAAAAGTTAGTGGGCATGTAATTATTTAGCAAATTTGGAGGTCCGGCAGGGCCTCAAAAATGGCAAAAACTGGTTTTTTGGTGTTTTTTGAGTAGGTCGCTTCACTATTTTTGAAATATTTCGGGCTCTAATGATCATAAAAAAAAGGAAACATTTGACATTTTACCATATATACGGTATTATTTATGCTATTATCATGTATTTTGCATAAAACTGAAATATGCAATTCAAATTAATAAAAAATATTTTTTTAAATTATACATAACCTATACAAAACTTTTTTTTCTTGCAATGCCCTAAATTGCTTTTGGTATAAATAATTAAAATTAAACTAATAAAAGATATGACATAATAATAACAAATAGCAGTTGAAATAGTATATAAGTAATAGTTTAAGCAAAAATTGTAATAATAATTTAAACTGAGGATGACGTAAGTCGAAATCGATATTCAATAAAACAAAAAATCAAATTCAAATTGTTACTATAAGGAAGGTTATATTATTATTAATAAAATAAAAATTTTAAAAATAAACAGCAAAAAGTATATTTTTAAATATAGCATTTTAATTCAAAAGTGACAAAAGCACACAAACAGTGAATAATATGGAAAACCATAATAACACATATAGAATTTTCAATTGAAAACATAATTGGCGTAAATTTCATCCGACTTAAGTATATTTTTGCAAGTAAAAAGAAAAATAACTGAATAATTGAAACTAGGAGGGCCCGGCGTGCTTCGCTACGCTTATAAATAAAGTTTTTGCGTAGACATTTTGTTGACGTAGAAGCAATGATTTCAAAAAGTGGTAATAAGAAATGCTAGCATATAATTTTTAATTTTTCTTTTTAAATATATGAATGAAAAATAATCAAAACTCTAGCTGATCAGTTCGGATATATGAAAAATTAGCGATCAAATAAGTTAGTGATCAAATAAGCTTACTTGAAAACTTATTTGATCGCTAATTTTTCATATATCCGAACTGATCAGCTAGAGTTTTGATTATTTTTCATTCATATATTTAAAAAGAAAAATTAAAAATTATATGCTAGCATTTCTCATTACCACTTTTTGAAATCATTGCTTCTACGTCAACAAAATGTCTACGCAAAAACTTTATTTATAAGCGTAGCGAAGCACGCCGGGCCCTCCTAGTTTCAATTATTCAGTTATTTTTCTTTTTACTTGCAAAAATATACTTAAGTCGGATGAAATTTGTGGCACCTATTCACAAAACATTGACACCAATACCAAAACTACGTGAAAAAGCCTCAAAAATTCAACCGCGCATAACTCCGATTCAGAGTACACAAAAAATAAAAGCAGAAATAACTTTTTTCCTTTCGTCAATACCAACAAAATATCAAAATTTCAGATTTTTTAAAAATCAAAAATTTAAAAATCAACAAAAAAATGTACGTTTTCAAAATAATAGCCCTCCTATAATAAAAAAACAAAGAAAAATATTACGTCTATCGACCCCTAAATCAATTCATAAACTAAATTCTCTAAACTTCAAAGGAAATGTATAAACTAACTAAGAGAAAATAAATATAAAAAAAGAAAAAAAAGTTTTAAGTTTTAAACCATTACCAAAACTAAGTGAAAAAGCCTCAAAAATTCAACCGCGCATAACGCCGATTCCGAGTACACAAAAAATAATAGCAGAAACAACTTTTTTCCTTTCGTCAATACCAACAAAATATCAAAATTTCAGATTTTTTAAAAATCAAAAATTTAAAAATCAACAAAAAAATGTACGTTTTCAAAATAATAGCCCTCCTATAATAAGAAAACAAAGAAAAATATTACGCAAATATCTTTATATCAATAAACAAAATAATCGAAATAATATCGAAAATTCGTTTTTGTTGTTCGTTGTTCGCTAATATATAAAAAAGAAAATATAAAAAAAGAAAATAAATTTTTAATTTCGTTTTTATATGTATGTAAACTTATAATGCATATGTATATAAAAAGTTTTCCGTATATAATAACTTTTTTATTTATGATCCGATTTGTGTGAATCCGAATCCGATTATAGGTTACACTAATATCAGTTAGCTGTGAAAATTTGAAATGAATCCATCTGCGAATAAAAAAGCCTTAGGCTCCACAAAGTTTTGATCTAGCGTATTAATATATAAGATAACATTTTAATTATTTACCAAAAGCAATTTAGGGCATTGCAAGAAAAAAAAGTTTTGTAGGTTATGTATAATTTTAAAAAATATTTTTTATTAATTTGAATTGCATATTTCAGTTTTATGCAAAATACATGATAATAGCATAAATAATACCGTATATATGGTAAAATGTCAAAAAAAATGCAAAAATTAATTTTTTTTTCTTGCTCAAAAATGGGCATTTAAATTAAGGCAACATAATTTTAATTATACTTAGGTTAAAGTAGATAAAAAAAAGTACAGATTAAAAAAAAAATTTTATTTTGGGTGACTTCTCATAAAATGGCACCATTTGCCAGATTTAACGAAAAATGCCAATTGTTGCCGAAAAAATAAAAATTAAATCCCATATTAAGACTATTAAAATACATGTTCCCTGAAATATTCATGAAAATTTGACGATTTTTCCGGCCTTTATCATAAATTTAGTAAAAAAGAAGGGTCACGCGATTCGGTTTTTTGAGGTTAGGTTACACTTTTAAGGTACCTTACCCCCCTAGATGGATTCGAAATTTAATTACAAACATTTTTCATTTCTTTTTTCTTTTTATGATCATTAAAGCCCGAAATATTTCAAAAATAGTGAAGCGACCTACTCAAAAAACACCATAAAACCAGTTTTTGCCATTTTTGAGGCCCTTCCGGATCTCCAAATTTGCTAAATAATTACATGCCCACTAACTTTTATGTCCCTAACATAAAACAAAAAAAAATCAACTTTGCTCTTACATCAAATATATCACTTTTTTTTACTAATATGACTCCACTAATAGAAAACAACCATATTATAGAGAAATGTTTAATCCAGTCAAAAAAGCGTAACAGACACTATATAACATTCGATTTCTTTATGTATAACTATACAATTTTTCGTAAATCTTTTATAACCTCGTTAAAGCAAAGGTTTTCAATTTCTCAGCTGGAAAATATGTCTTAGATTATTGGCTCAGCAAAACTACGTTTTCTTAATTGTGTGCAATCTTTTTCATCGCTTCAAAGTATGAAATAGTACATTTCATAACAAGTGGAGAAAGTAAGTTATTTCAGCATTGGTGAAAGTTTGTGCACGAGCGATAGCGAGTGCAAACAATTCACCAATTCTGAAATAACTTACTTTCTCCACGAGTTACGAACAGTGCTTTTCATAATTTCTCTCTAAAAAGTAGTAAATTGTTTACAAGTTTTATTCAAATGGAAAACAGTTAAAACTACATATAATTACTTGTCCGGTAGAAGCTCTAAATGAATATTTGCAGCAGCTTCACCAAATTCATTAGGTCCACCATCACTCAAGTCACTTGTAGGATCTTCCATTTGTGTTTTGTTTCTGTTTCTGCTCTGAATCAATTTACAAGGAAGTTGAACAATGAACTGAAATAGTTTGTTTGACAGGAATCACTCGCGTACTTTGATTTAAAAAAGAAAATTTGAGGCCAAAACTTCAGCAGTTACGATAAGTAATTGACAGCGGTTACGATATGAACTTATCTAAACTGCTTTGATATTGACAGCTTTCGCAACGCTGGACAATTAAAGCAAAGTGTACTTTTTAGAGAGAAATTATGAAAACTACTTTTTGTAACGCTACATTTAGTTTCTCAAAAAGCTACGTATTTTGGTACTGGCATTTTCTTAAACAGCAAAACATAAAAGTAAAACATGATATTGTATCGTTTTCAACTAACCTTCGGCTCAGAACTCCAAAAAATTAACAGGTTAACACTTAACGAAAGCCGTCTTATCCCATAGGCACCATAGGCACTGTGCCCAGGGCCTACGAACTTTAAGGGGGCCTACGAAGAAAAAATAAAATATGTACATATGTATACAAAGAAAACAAAATAATTTTATTTCAATATTGTTATTAATTTTTAATTTAAAACACGATTTAAAAAAAAATTTTATTTAAACAATAACTATTTCACTTTAAAAATCATAATAAGTAAATGGCGTTTTGTTTGTTTACTAACTTTGAGAGATATATAAATGTATTTTTGTACGAGTAAACCGTAAAATGCACTTTTACGATTCAAAAATTGTGCGTAAGGCAGGCCTTTTTTCCTATTGAAATAACAATGCCTAAAATTGAAATAACAATACCAAAACTATTACTCTTACTATTTTACGCCCTAAAGCGTAAATATTTTTGACAACATCAAACGAACTCAAAAGAACAAAATACATAATGGCTATTACTTCGGTCTGAAAGACCTAAGTATTACATTCATGAGCTCAAAGTGAAATTCTTACCCCCACTTTTTTTGACATTTCTCGACGTTTTAGGACCTCCTGATTCTAAAAAAGCAAAAAAAAAAATGTATGTCTGTCTGCCGGCCGGCCGGCCGGCATTACCTACGCTGCAGGGAAAACCGCTGGAGGGATTTCAAAAATTTTTTTTTCTAAAAATAGGTATACTCAAGGGACAGGTCCGAAAGGACGCTGTGTTCGATAACTGTACCGTAAGTGTGTCAAAAGAATCATTAAGTGTGTCAAAACAAGGAAATTTGTATATTTTTTGGTTAAAAAACGTTCATTTTAGGTGATTACGAGTAGGAACATTGAATTTGGAGAAATCTTGATGGTCGGGATTGGTATGTGAGATCAAAAACTAGATTATTGCATTATAAGTTTGTCAAAAAAAAGTTGTCAAGTGTGTCAAAAGAAAGATTTTTATTTATTTTTTTACACAATTTTTTGGAAAAAATATAAATTAATTGTTTGTTTGAAATGAAGTTTTATTATTATTATTGAGAATTATGGCATTATAAGTTTGTCAAAAAAGTGTTGTCAAGTGTGTCAAAAGATTTTTATTTAGTTTTTTACCCAATTTTTTGGAAAAAAAATAAATTGTTTGTTTGAAATGAAATTTTATTATTATTATTGAGAATTATGGAATTATTATTATGAATTATTATTATTACAAACTTATGTCAAAAAATGTTGTCAAGTGTGTCAAAAGAAAGGTTTTTATTTATTTTTTACCCAATTTTTTTAGAAAAAAATAAAATTTATATTATTATAGAGAATTAAGGCATTATAAGTTTGTCAAAAAATAATGTCAAGTGTGTCAAAAAATGATTTCATTTAATTTTTTAGCCAATATTTTGGGAAAAAAAATGTAGCTGTTTTTATGACGTAAATGTAATTTAAAATGAAATTTGACATGGAAATTTTTGAATTTGTTGTAGTTTTTGAAATATTTTTGGAATTTTGAAAAAGTTTGTATTTTTGATTTTGTAATAATTTTTGCAATAATTTTAGAATTTCGGCAAAAGTTTTAATTTTGTAAGAATTTTTGAAATATTTTTAGAATTTTGAAAAATTTTTAATTTTTGTTATTATTATAATTTTTGGAATTTTGAAAAAAGTTTCAATTTTTGATTTTGTAATAATTTTTGCAATATTTTTAGAATTTTTAAAAAAGTTTGGATTTTTAAGAATTTTTGAAATATTATTGGAATTTAGAAAACATTTAAATATGTGATTTTATTCTAATAATTGGAATATTTTTGGAATTTTGAAAAAGTTTGATTTTATTTAATTTAACAATATTTTTGGAATTTTGATTATAATTTTCCGGCAACGTATTGATGTTTCGTGTTAGTTTTGTAATAAATTTTTAAACAGAGATAAAAAACTTGTATTTCAACAAAGAGTTATGTTTGATGTACATCGCTGCCCAAAACTAGAAACCATGTCCTCATAAAAGTTTTTTGCCGAAAACTATATCAAAATCCTTAACCCAGACCGAAGTCTTGATATCTCAGAGCTGTGAGATTTCAGCCCCTCCATATTTTCCAAAAAAAAACATACATATGTTTACAGATATATATGTTTAGTGAAATTTTACTTTGAGAAAATTGTTTAATCTAAGCATTTTATTTGTTTGTTTGTAATTTTATATATAATTGAAATTAAATAATTTGGAAGAAATTTAGAAAAAAAATAACAAACAAAAAATTATTTGAATTTAAAATACATTTTACAATACACAATAATATACATATCTATACGTAGCTCAAATACAACTGAAAAACAAAATGTTTTGAATAAATTAACATAGAAATTTTAAAAAAATTAGTTGCTATAGAAATTTAGAAAATAAATATGAAAAGCAAAACTACTTGGATTAAACAATTTTCTCAAAAAATATTGTACTATTTTGGGTATATGTATTTTAATTTATGCAAATAATACAGAATCTTGCTCGTACAAAAATCTTGTATGCAATTCGGGTACAAACCATCTTTTTTGTTTTCGAGTGATAGTTGCTCTCGGCTAACGGCTCGAGTAACAATTTCACTCTCAAGCGGAAGACATACTTTACGCCCTTAATACATAAATAGCTATTGTGTTATTTATTGTATTTTATGCTTTGCTCTAGCTAAAAATCTAGATTCAAAAATATGTTTAAGGGCAAAAATATGTTAGTTTTTTGGCCAAATAGAACATGTAATGTCACCAAAAAATTGAGCTGAGAGCAAAAAGGGGCGTATCGGAGCAATTTTTTGGCAAAAAGAATTCGACATAAATACAAATTAGAAAATTAAACCTTGAATGATATAAGTTTGAAAATTCGGACGCTGAGATCTGTTTGAATAATGCACAAAGTTATTCACATGCGGGGCATTCTTTTACAAATCGAACAGATTTGGACAAAATCTGACCGACAAATTTTTGATTTGGCTGAAATTTTTTTAGGGGTTTTAAATCTCGAGCGGTTTTAAATTTCAAGAATTTCGTTATTTTTGGCTTGAAGACTTATTTTCAAAAATTAATAACTTCGGTTCTATTAAAGATAAAAATTTCTGTTATATGTTTTATTTTAAAGTTAAAAGATGGTTGTTTTGAAAATAAGTCTTTAAGCCAAAAATCACGAAATTCTCGAAATTTAAAACCGCCCTAAATTCCAAAAAAAAAACAAATCCTGGAACACGCATATTTTTTTCGATATAGAACCCGTAAAAAGCTAAATCAAAAATGTGTTGGTCAGATTTGTCCTAATCTGTTCAGTATGCAAAACAATGACCCATTTATGGAATTTATTGTCGTCCCGCGCTCGATAAATTAATTTATCCACGACTACTAAAGAATATATACTTTCCATGCGTATATCTTTCATTGTAATTGTATTCATTCCTTTCTATATATCAAATTCTTTTTTTTTTTTCTTTCAAGTAGTTTTTATAAAAAACACTAATTCAGCTTCTGTTTTAAAACAGAAGCTGAATTAGTGTTTTTTATAAAAACTACTTGAAAGAAATTGAATAATTATCAGCATTTCACAATTTTACATATCAAATTCTTTTTTATTTATTTCATTCCGCTTTATTTATTCAAAATTTCCCTAACAAATTAAAAACTCGATTTGTTGGTATAGTAATATAAACAAGATAAAACAAGAACAATACATATAAAATAAAAAAACATGCTTTGTTTTGTGTTTCTTTTCATAGATTTATTTCAATATGGCGATATAAACTTTTACAGGAAAACTTGAATGAAATTATTTGAAATATTTGTAGTCGTGGATAAAATAGTATCTTGTATGCGCTTAGGATGAAGGCAATTCTTCACTCGGGTGATTCCCTTCACTCGCTACGCTCGTTCCGGGAAACTTCATCCTCGTGAAGAATTGCCTTCATTCTAAGCTCATACAAGAATCTACTATTATCCATGACTACTAAAGAATAGGCATATGCTTTCCATGCGTATGTCTTCACTAGTTCAATCAAATTCACTAGTTGTGGAATGAATACAATTACAATGTATTCATTCCACTACTAGTGAATTTGATTAAATTCTTTAGCAGTTCTATAGTTTATTAAATATTCCCCTAACAAATTAAAAACTTCATTTGTTGGTATATAGTAATACAAACAGGTTAAAACAAGAACAATACATATATAAAATATAAAATAAACAACAAACTTGTTTTAGTTTTGTTTTTTTTTTTGCTATCTTTGATTTATTTATTTCAATATGGCGATTCAAACTTTTACAGGAAAACTGAAGATTAACGAAATATTTTGCAGTCGTGGATAAAATAGAATCTTGTATTCGTTTAGGATGAAGGCAATTCTTCACTCGAATGATTCCCTCCACTCGCTACGCTCGTTCCGGGAAACTTCATCCTCGTGAAGAATTGCCTTCATTCTAAGCTCATACAAGAATCTACTATTATTTCTAACAGTAAAAATAATTTCTCCATTAATAAAAAATACGATTTTTGTAGAAAATTAAACTTAGACGTCATACTAAAAACTCATTACGTGACTAAAATTAGTGACCTTAAAATGACTTAAAATTGATTTTAACAATTTATTTGTTTATAACAATAAGAATTTGTTAATAATTTTTATTGATTTTATTTTTTTTTTAAATTGCATCCTTTTAATTTAAAATAAATTAAAACAGAAGTGTTTCTATCTTAATAGAACCGAAGTCATTAATTTTTGAAAATAAGTCTTCAAACAAAAAATTACGAAACCCTCGAAACTTAAAAAAGCTCTAATTTCCAAAAAATAAAAAAAATATTCTGGAACACGTATATCTATCTTTTTTTCAATATAAAACCCACAAACAAATTTCAGTCAAATCCAAAATGTGTTAGTCAAAAAGGTGTTCGGTTTGTAAAAAAATGCCCATATTCCTAAAATAACACAAATTATGCAAACTTATATTATTAACGGTGCTATGCGCAATCAACTATTCCAAAACAGTTGAAAATTCAAATTACAATGTTGAAAATCCAAATTCAAATTGTACTGTTCAGAAAATAATTCTGGTGTACTAATTTCCTTTTCATAATATGTATTGTAATGTACCTAGGGCCTACGAAAGGTTTAAGACGGCTCTGCACTTAACACTTACGAACAAATTTGATAAACTAACATTTTCTGCCTTGCCGCAATTTTATGAATATAAAAGTGAGAAATACTTATTCTTGCAATCGAAAAAATAATATTTAAAGTTTATTTTAGCTCGCGGTGATGGGGCTTACGCCTAAACCCAAAAAAAAGTAAAATGAAAAAAAAAGTTTAGCTCGCCATTAACGATGTCTTAATAAGACGAAAAGTGCATCGAGTTATAATCAATATCAAAATATTGTATTTTATTGTCCCAACATCACACCACGAACTTTTCATTATGGTAACTAAATCGTAAGAATTTATACTACATTTTTGTTGCAGTTTTTAGTACTCAAATTTAATTCGTAGTATTACCATTACTGTAAGCTTTACATTACCGTAACCTTGAAAATTCAAAACTAATATTTTTTAAAGAATCCTAAGTAAACAATAAATCTTTTATATAATAGCCTACATATTTCACTCGGTAAAAAAATGTTTCTTTTAAACGCCTCACATGACAGTGGCCTCAATAAAATCAAACATTTATTTATAATATTATCGGACTTTATTATTAACTTCTTGATTGGGCGAGCAATTTTTTCATTACTATCAACTTAAAAAATTACTTAAATCTTTTGTCATGTTGTTCGCATGAGTCATGACTAAATAAAGATCACCAACAGGTTTTCGTCCATACCTGTTGAACCCACTATTGGGGGGGGGAGGATGGGTATTGTATTGGGTATTGGGTATTGGGATGAGACTGGTTGCAGCATGTTGTATGATATTTAACACAAAATTGACGCACTCAAATATGGTCAAAATAAGGAAATTGTTACACTGATTTGTCACACAATTTTTTGATTTGGTTCAAATTTTTTACTCTGGAATATAAAAAAAAACTTACATAGAATAATATTTTTTGTGTCGCGAGTTATCTCGTTTTACAGCTAGCGGTAGTTTTTTCAATTATATTATGCTATGTTCAATTTATTAGAAATTTTAAATTTTTTTTAGAAATTATAGAAATTTTTTAATAAATCTTTATATGTAACTGTGAGGTGAAATTTTTTAAAAATTATCTATAATTAAGTATAGCAAAATAATTAATTTATAAAATTATAAGGAAAAACTAAAAATCAACCGAGATATCATAATCATCCAACCCTTATTATTTTTTAAATTTGTATAACGAACTAAAAAAAATTGTAACTGTAATTAATTTTACTAAAAAGGATTGATAGTTCCTGGGCCCACGCCAATTATATGTGTAGAAAGCAGTTTTTTTTATTATTGTGAAATAATGTTTAAAAAGAAAAAAATTATAACAAGAAAAATTACGTTGCTGTTTTTATAAATTATTGGTAATAAAGGTTGTGTTAAGTTTCCAAAAATTTCATATACATATATGTTACCTTGATTGAAGTAAATAAAAATTTGTAAATAAAAATAAATTTAATAAGGTTTCGTGTCCTTTGTGTTGGTTGAAATGCCTGCAAAAAAAATGTGAATGAGAAAAAAGGGGAAATATAAGCCGTGTTCGATTTGACTGAAGCAACTGAATCAACTGAAAAATTAAATGCAATTGTTGTTGTTTTTTCAGTTGTTTCAGTCAAATCGAACGCATCTAAAAAAAAAAAAAAGTAGGGTCTGCGTCGGACCAGACGGTGGAAGTTATACTTCTTTGGCCATTCGCTCGCACACACGCACACAGACAGACAGATAGGATACATTAAAAAAAATAACTAAAAAAAAAACAAAATATTATTCAAAAAAAAAAAATAAAAAAAAATTATTATTCAAAAAAAATATTATTCAAAAGAAAAAAATCTTATACAAAAAAAAAATGTCGTTAAAAAAAAAAGCAAATAAAAACATATTATTCAAAAAATAAATAAAAAAAAAATATTATTCAAAAAAAAAATTATTATTCAATAAGTATAAGAACGTATAATCGTCGATTTTCTTAGTTTTCTTAGTCAAAAAAATAAAAAAAAAATATTCAATAAAAAAATATTATCCAAAAAGAAAAAAAAATATTATTCAAAAAACTAATAATTATTAATTACTAGAAGGTACCCGCACGGCGATGCCCGTGCTTCCCAGATAAAGTGGTTGAAAACTGTTTTTTTTGAGTAAATTCTCCTATAGTTTTTTTTAATGTCATTTAATTTAACTCATTTTATTAGTAATATATAAAAAGTTTGAAAACAATGTAATATGTAGTATCATTTTGCAGTCAGCAAAAGCCATTAAGTAAATGTCTCTAAAGCTATAGATAAATTTACATATTAAATGTATGTTAAAATTAAAACACATTGACAGACAAATAATAATTAAATAATTTTTATAAATGTAGATGGCAAAAGATTAAGGTTAGAAAAAAGTTAAAATTTTATTCCAAAGATTTAATTCAAATAAGTCAATGTTTCATGAACAATTAGGTGAGCGTACATTAGAGTGGGGCAATTTAAAAATCTTCTTGGGCCCCTCGCGATTCTGATTCCTGGAATTGTACTGAGCAAAAAAGTCCACTAGACCATATGTCTACGGTGAAAATCGAGCTTGCGAATTTTTGTTTGAAGTTTTTTTGTCGCAATTTATGTTTTGTGAAAACTTGCAAATTTTCTTAGGCTCATATCTCGTAAACCATTTGAAATTTTACTATGAATAAAGTAAGTAAATTGTAGATCTTGACCTCAGCTACAAATTTGCTGAATAAAGAAGCCGAAAAAAATTACCTCTTCATGACCAAAAACACGAAAATGCCAAAAAATCTAGATTCTGAATAACTGCTAAAGCAGACATTTGTAAAATTTTTTGACACCATTTCTGGGTAAAAACTATATGAGGTTATGTTTTCAGACTCTCATATCAGGGGTCCCTGAAGCGAACATCATAACCATCAACTTCAATGGAAGTCCCTGAAGCGAACCTCAACTGCATAACCGTCAACTTCAATAGAATTTGATTAAAATATATTGTTTTTGCACTTTTTTTACTTTTATAATAAATATTATAAACTATAATTATTATAATTATAATTATAATAAATATTACAAATTTTATAATAAATATAACAAATTTCATAATTAGTGTTTCGAGAAAATATTACCAAATCACATATTCATATTTTCAAAATTCCAAAAATATTGTAAAAATTAAATAAAATCAAACTGTTTTCAAAATTCTAAAAATATTCCAAAAATTATTACAAAATCAAAGATTAAAACTTTTTCCCAAAAATTCTAAAAATATTGCAAAGATTATAACAAAATCAAAAACACAAACTTTTTTCAAAATCCCAAAATTATTTCAAAAATTCAAGAAATCAAATATTTAAACTTTTTCTAAGTTCTAATAATATCTTCTTGCAAATTCAAAAATTCAAACTTTTTCCAAAATTCTAAATATATTGCAAAAATTAAAACAATATCAAAAAAATTGTAACTTTTTTCAAATTTCCAAAAATTATAATAAGATCAAAAATTTTAAATTCTAAAAATATTCCAAAAATTCTTACAAAATCAAAAATTGAAACTTTTTTCAAAATTCTTTATTTGCAGTATAAAATGTATTTAGTATTTTTTCTATATAAAATTCACAAATCCAAAAATTCCATTTTTTTCAAAATTCAAAAATTATTCCAAAAATTCTTACAAAATCAAAAATTGAAACTTTTTTCAAAATCCTAAAAATATATATAAGAAATTCACAGATTCAAAAATTCTATTTTTTGTTTTCAAAATTCAAAAAATATTGCAAAAATTATAACAAAATCAAAAATTAAAACTTTTTCCAAATTCTAAAAAATTTTGCAAAATTCCAAAAATATTTCAAAAACTATAACAAATTAAAACATTTCCATGTCCAATTTCATTTTCAATAACATTTACGTCATAAAAACAGCTACATTTTTTTTTCCAAAAATTGGCTAAAAAAATAAACGAAAATGTTTCTTTTGACACACTTAACAAGATTTTGACAAACTTATAATGCCATAATTCTCTATAATAATAATAAATTTTCATGTCATACAAATTATTAATTATATTTTGTTCCAAAAAATTGGGTAAAGAAATAAATAAAAATCTTTTTGACACACTTGACAACATTTTTTTGACAAACTTATAATGCCATAATTCTTTATAATAATAATAAAATTTCATTTCAAACAAATAATTAATATTACTTTTTTCCAAAAAATTGGGTTAAAAAATGAATAAAAATCTTTCTTTTGACACACTTGACAACATTTTCTTGACAAATTTATAATGCAATAATCTAGATTTTGGTCTCACATACCAATCTAATCACTTAAAATGAACGTTTTTTAAGCAAAAAATATGCAAATTTCCTTGTTTTGACACACTTGACGATTTTTTTGACACACTTCCGGTACAGTTATCGAACACATCGTCCTTTCGGCTCTTCCCATTGAGTAAACCTATTTAAAAAAAAAAATTTTGAAATCTGTCCAGCGGTTTTCTGGATTTCGTAGGTTGTGACGGCCGGCCGGCATGCAGACAGAGATACATTTTTTTTTTGCTTTTTTAGAATCAGTAGGTCCTAAAACGTCGAGAAATGCCAAAAATGTGGGGGTAATAATTTCACTTTTAGCTCATGAATGTAATACTTAGGTCTTTCAAACCGAAGTAAATTAACTAATAGAACGTTTCTGATGAGTTTAAATTAAAAACAACTAAAATGGGTAATTTTTCAGTATTCTCGCGATAAATTTTCACTTTACTGGGCAAAAACTGCATGAAGAAATGTTCAGATGTGCTTAGTATATCATAGAAAATTGTTAAATATTTAATTGGCTACAATTTTCTAGCAGATTATTAGTTTTAATTTTCTGAAGATGTCATGAAGATGTGATTTTTTCGGTTTCTTTATTGGCAAATTTGTAGCTGAGGTCAAGAGCTACAATTTACTTGTTTTATTCATAGAAAAATTCTAAATGGTTTACGAGATATGAGCCTAAGAAAATTTGCAAATTTTCACAAAAGATAAATTTGCGACAAAAAAAACTTCAAACGAAAATTCGCAAGCTCGATTTTCACCGTAGACATATGGTCTAGTAGACTTTTTTGCTCAGTACAACTCCAGGAATCAGAATCGCGAGGGGCCCATGAAGATTTTTCCCTTTCCATACAAATCGCCCCACCCTAGCGTACATATATTTGTTTATTGGATGTCACAATTGTCAATTACTTATTTCGAAACCACCGTACTCGTCATACAAAATAGGTACACTGGTTCATCGCTATTGGTTTAGCGTCCTATTTTATGTAGACTTATAATCATTTATCAATCCAGAAATTTTTCTGTTCTGAAGAGGGTCGTATTGCAATTTGCAAATATATTTTATCGATTGTCTGCAATACTCTACTACATTGATGCATACGCCGGCCGGTTAAAGAATACCACCATTTTTAGTGAATATTTTCGTTTAGTGGGTTTTATCGCTTTATAGTCATTTTCTTATTTCGACATTCCTTCCCACAATTTAAAACAAAAATTGGAAAAAATAATAATAAGACTAATTTCATTTGTAAATTCAGACTTATATTATATATTATTATTAAAACAGTCAAATCACAACATTTGCTAACATATTTGCATATATTTTATAGATCTCTTGCTATAACAATAATAGTTTTGAAAGTAATGGAGAAGCATATTTCACTCAATAAGTAAAACACTTTAAATCTGTAACTTTGATATTGTTCATAATCTTTTTCTTCTGTACTAAGGTTCCAATGCAAATTCTTGGTTCATCAATGTTTCTAAGAAGAGGAAAAGAAACGTCAATTTCCAATTTTTGGAAAATGTGAGGGCAATTCTGCTAATGCAAGCAGGTTTGTTTAATCATATATAAGCAATGCTTATATGTATCGATCGTATTGGTGCTAATGCATAGAAATATGTACATATTTTATATAATTGCAAACCATAAGAACATATTTGTTGTAAATTAGAAATATGTATTTGTTAAAAAATAATTTAACATAATTTTCATATAAATGTACATATTTGTTGGTCACATTATACATTAACTATTCCTTTTAATGATAATTCCGAAAAGTGAAAAAAAAATTGATCAAAGATAACTAAGCGAATAATGTTTTATTATTATAAAATATGATTGATTTAGTAATTTCGTCTTTATTACCATACAGCATAAGGTTGATTTACTAATTTCGTCTTTATTACCATACAGCATAAAGTTTAAAATATAACTTTAAACAGCGTGACGCGGTTTCTCGATTAACACCCCATCAAAATATTTACAACGAGCGCAAAGAAGTATAACTTCAAAAATGAATGTATTTGTTTCACAAATACGTCATTGCATATTTAATTGTCTTTTGGTCAACCGTGCTCTTGATAAATAGTAGGAAAAAGCACGTTTTGACAAATACCAAAAAGAAAATCAGCATGATTCCAGAGGATCGAATGCATATCATATATTAGTGCTTTTTTTGAAAAGATAAAGCACTGCAAGAAACCGCAGATTATGTTCGTACTTAACTGAAGTAAGGCGAGAGTGCAAAATAAATGGAAAAATAAATTGTTATCAATACATCAAACTGCATGCAACTAAAGTAAGATAAATAAATGTTTATATTCAATTTTTTTTAAATTCTTTAATTTCTTTAATTGTTTCAGACCATCATGGTTATACAAATTAAATTATATCTTTGTACCTAGAGATCTTTTGTTGGGGCTAGAGTTCGCGTTTTTAACAGCGAAAAACCGTACAATCGTTTATTAACTAAATTTAAATTTAAACCCTTGGTAAATAGATACCGTTGATATCTATAGTAAAAGTCGATTGCGACAAGGTTAACATTAAACCTAATGAAACTGAATAATGTGTCACTATGTAAATGTAATAAATTTCTTTGTTTTTAATTACATAATTTCCATTTTAAATATATTTTTATGATTGCAATTTTTTTTATTTATTTTCTTAATAACCGAGATCAAAATTTTTGAGATTTTTTAAATCGTGTTCACAACAGAAGATAAAAACAAAATTGAAATTTTTCATGTAATGGACCTCAATATCTATACTACATATATTGGTCGCTCGCTATCAGTCTTTTTCCACATCCGACATTTGCGAAAAAAATTTTATTCAACATATTTTTTGCAGATGGTAGACGAAGTTCACAATAAACCATCACTATAAATTTTTCTAATATATGAGGAAATATATCGAGGTCTACCACTGTTTGTTTTTTTTCTACACTGAAAAAAAAATTGTGGTGAATTCATCTAAATATTGTATTTGATTTTCAGCCAAATACTCCATGTATATGAAACATCTATATTTTATTAGATGATTTATACGAAGAAACGAAGTGAAACAAAATTCGTTTGATGATAATAAAAATAAAAAAAAACGAAAGAACAAGAAATCTAAGAATAAAAAATAAAAAACGTATTCTTATATATTCTATCATGGCTGGTTTTATTTAACATTTTAGGAAATATTATTTACATGCGTTTAATTGAATTGAATAATTTTAATGTTAATTGACTATAAAATTATGTGCGAAAGAAATTTTTTAGTCAATCTAATACAAATAATCTCGCTAAAGAAAGTAGCACTTTCGATAATAAATTTTGGTGATATAAAAAAATATTGTATTTGTTGATATTTTTTTTTGTGTTGTTTCATGTTTGATTTATGGATATTTTGATTTAATTTTTCATTATATTGAGAAATTGATGGAAAATTAGTATTATTTTCTACACATAATTCAAATATTTTTAATTTTTTGATTTCTGAATTTTGGTCTTTTAAATTGTATCATTACAAAAAATGGCGTAAAAATAGACGCAACCTTTACAAACAAAATCACACTCATACATTTCCAATTTAGAACTTAAATATACGAGCGCTATCTTCATGTATAAAAATGTTTGTCGGGTTTGATGCGAAATTGATCGGAATTGCTGACTTTTCAATAAATGATTTGGCTATTATATTTGTGATCTTCCTATTTACTGTAGTCGAATCATATAATCAATGGTAAATTCAGATACTTAATATAGGTAATTTACTAGAAAATATCATCTATTTCGTCGTAGAAGAATTATCTAATTCGCGATGGTTAAATCATTAATTAAATAAAAAAATCACCTAATTAAAATTCATCTACTAATATTTAGATAATAAATCTAACTTTATTTTTTCAGTATCAAATTATTAAGAAATAAGAACTATATGTATAAACAATTGTTAGAATTTAGGTTTAAGCTCCATTGAAAGTAATAAAAATCTGAATGTTATTGTGTTATTATAAAATATACTTTCAGATATGTTGTTTATACTTGATAAACTATTATCCACAACTTAACATATTATACTTTTAGCCAAGAATTCAAATTTATTAAGCATTTATTAATTTGTAATTTATCTTTAGGCCGACATTATAAGTATCAAATGTCCACATATCCCAATGGATATCTGGCTATCCCGACAAACATTATGTGCATAATGCACAAGTCTATGCACATTTCGTGCACTTTTTACTTTAATAATTTTTTAAAATATTTTAGTGCATATTTTAAATTTAGTTGAAGTTAAAAAGTATTTGAGTGCTAATGTTATGTCCTATTTGTTTTAATTTAACATTTTTTAAATCATGTATACAAAATGTGTATAGACCTTTAGAGGCATAAATACATAAATATTTGATGTATGACTTTTGTAACTAACATCTGCTAATATGTTATGAATTTTTCCTAGAATAAATATTTTTGGTAACGTCAATATGACAAATGAAGATTGCGGTCGTATTTTTACACTCAAAAACTAAGTGAAACTAACAAAATTCTACATACGTTCTACAATTTTTTATAAATATACAACAAACAAAAATTTTTGTTAAATTTACATTTTTACAATAAATATTGTAGATATACAAATAGTAGTTTAATCAATGAGTGTATAATGAAATAGTTTATTCTCAAGCAAAAGTTTAAAATTTGAGCAAGGCACGAGCGAGAATTTTAATTTGCGAGAGAATAAAATTCATTAAACACGAATCGATTACATTACTTTATTCTCTGACAAAGAATTGTGTATTATAAAAAACATTTTCTTCAATTAAAACAATAAATCTTTATTGTTTTAATTGATAAATCAAATTTCTTAATAAAAAATCCTGATGATAAAAAACGCCCTTCTCATACAATCAACCAAGTTCAACTAAACGAAATAAGAGAATTTAAATTAAAATTTGATTTTTGAACAAAACTTATCAAAGCAATTGTGATTATAATTTGAAAATAATTTTAATGCAATCAAAACAATTTGACCAATTGGAATCATACCAATTGAATAATGATAATTTTTTTATGGGAAAATTTTCATTAGACAATAGGTTAAGTTCATTAGGCTATAGGCTAGAAAACAATACAATAATACATACTATTATTATCGAAAAAACATACAAATAAAGCTGATATAATTAAATGGAAGAGAATAAAAATTATTTGCTAAACACTACAAATTCTTTTACTAACATCCAGCAAAAGATTGTAAGCTTTATAAATTAAATTGTAAAAATGCCCGAAACATTTTTAAGTTACTTCGGTCTGAAAGACCTAAGTATTACATTCATGAGCTCAAAGTGAAATTCTTACCCCCACTTTTTTTGGCATTTCTCGACGTTTTAGGACCTACTGATTCTAAAAAAGCAAAAAAAAAAAAATGTGTGTCTGTCTGCCGGCCGGCCGGCCGTCCGGCCGTCCGTCACAACCGACGAAATCAAGAAAACCGCTGAACGGATTTCAAAATTTTTTTTTTCTAAAAATAGGCTTACTCAATGGGAAGAGCCGAAAGGACGATATGTTTGATAACTGTACCGGAAGTGTGTCAAAAAAATCGTCAAGTGTGTCAAAACAAGGAAATTTGCATATTTTTTGGTTAAAAAACGTTCATTTTAAGTGATTACGAGTAGAAACATTGAATTTGGAGAAATCTTGATGGTCGGGATTGGTATGTGAGACCAAAATCTAGATTATTGCATTATAAGTTTGTCAAAAAAATGTTGTCAAGTGTGTCAAAAGAAAGATTTTTATTTATTTTTTTACCAAATTTTTTGGAAAAAAAATAAAATTATTGTTTGTTTGAAATGAGTTTTATTATTATTATTGAGAATTATGGCATTATAAGTTTGTCAAAAAAATGTTGTCAAGTGTGTCAAAAGAGAGATTTTTTTTTATTTTTACCCAATTTTTTGGAAAAAATAAAATTGTTTGAAATGAAATTTTATTATTATTATTGAGAATTATGGCATTATAAGTTTGTCAAAAAATAATGTCAAGTGTGTCAAAAAATAATTTCATATATTTTTTAGCCAATTTTTTGGAAAAAAAATGGAGCTGTTTTTATGACGTAAATATAATTGAAAATGAAATTGGACATGGACATTTTTGAATTTGTTATAGTTTTTGAAATATTTTTGGAATTTTGAAAAAGTTTGTATTTTTGATTTTGTAATAATTTTTGCATTATTTTTAGAATTTCGGAAAAAGTTTTAATTTTTGATTTCGTAAGAATTTTTGGAATATTTTTAGAATTTTGAAAAATTTTGAAATTTTGATTTTATTATAATTTTTGGAATTTTGAAAAAATTTTCAACTTTTGATTTTGTAATAATTTTTGCAATATTTTTAGAATTTTGGAAAAAGTTTGCATTTTTAAGAATTTTTGGATTATTGTTGGAATTTAGAAAAAGTTTCAATTTTTGATTTCATTCTAATTTTTGGAATATTTTTGGAATTTTGAAAAAGGTTTCAATTTTTGATTTTGTTATAATTCTTGCAATATTTTTAGAATTTGGAAAAAAATAGAATTTTTGAATTTTATATAGATATATATTTAGAATTTTGAAAAAAGCTTCATATTTTGATTTTGTAAGAATTTTTGGAATATTTTTAGAATTTTGAAAAATTTTAAATTTTTGATTTTATTATAATTTTGAAAAAAGTTTTAATTTTTGATTTTGTAATAATTTTTGCAATATTTTTAGAATTTTGGAAAAGTTTGAATTTTTAAGAATTTTTGGAATATTATCGGAATTTAGAAAAAGTTTAAATATTTGATTTCATTCTAGTTTTTGGAATATTTTTGGCATTTTGAAAAAGTTTGATTTTATTTAATTTAACAAAATTTTTGGATTTGGATTATAATTTTCCGGCAACGTATTGATATTTCGTGTTAGTTTTGTAATAAGATTTTAAACAGATATAAAAAATACTTGTACGTTAACAAAGAGTTATGTTTGATATACATCGCTGCCCAAAACTAAAAACCATGTCCTCGTGAAAGTTTTTTGCCGAAAACTATATCAAAATCCTTTACCCAGACCGAAGTCTTGATATCTCAGAGCTGTGAGATTTCAGCCCCTCCATATTTTATTAAATGTTTTGTAAAATCCTCAAAATTAATTTTTGTTTTCACAAAAGTTTTAGAGGTCAACAAAAGACATTTATGGATTTAATATTTTTTTTTGTAAAACAGTCATTCATATATATTAGTTCTTCGTTAATAAATAAAACACAATTTTTGCTAACATTTATTTTATTTTTATTTTTTATTATCTTATAATTTTTATTATATTTTTTGTATGTTATATTTTTATTTTGAAATATCTGCATCATTTAAAACAACAAATTTAAAACATATTAATATGCCGTTATATTATCACAGCCTATAAGCTTTCCAACTGAGGTAGCACTGTAAAATCAATTTCAGCATCTAAAAAAAAATTAGTTGTGATATCTTTTTACTTTATGCTGGCTGTCACCGATTACGTAGGTTTTGAAATATGTTATAGATCTGATCTAGTTCAGTTCATCCATTATCTTTAGGAGTCAATTCCAATATCTACGCAATCGGTAAGTGGCCTATTAATATCGAAATATGTAAAATTTCTCACCTGTGCATAGAGTATGTCTTCTAAGTTTATCATATATTTATTTTCACTATCACTATTTATCATCAATAAACATTGCTAAATAATCACAATTTTAAAAAATATCTGCGAATTTTTACTTAGACAACCAAATTGAAACTGAAATTGTTTAATACCAATTTTGGTTATACATAATTTCAATTTATGAAAATTTATAAAAGCATTTGTAAAAGCAAAGTTTTTTTTTGTAAAAAATGTGTTTGTTTTTTTAAATATCATAAGTCTCTTTGTAAAGTTTAAAAAAAATCGACAATATTCGTATTAAGTTTGACAATAAAAATTGTAGAATGTCATTTTTCTGTTGACAAAATTTTACAAAATTTTGTACAATTGAATTTCATTTTGTTATGGATAAGTGAGATATGATTTAAAATTTAAAAAAATTAACATAAATCTTAACAATATTTTTGTTAAAAGCATGAAAAAAATTTGTATCTAGAAATATTTATGATTTTGTACATTTGTAATCCAAATCACAAAAACAATTGGTTAGTTTACAATTTTTTTTTTAGATTTAAAATAGTCAAATAGACTATACAAAATTTTGTATCAAGTTTAGCCTTTTTTGACAAATTCACAAAAAAAATTTGTTAGCACTTTTACAAAACGATTTTGTGAATCTTACCAGGCAAATTTTTTTGAGTGTAAATTGTGAGATGAAAATTTATGTGTACATTGCATTTGTAAATAAGGCGTCCTTTTTTTCATCATTTTGTAAACGATACTTAAACGGTACTTTAACGATAATTTAATGAAAAAAAAAGTCAGAATTTAAAAACTTGAAATACTTGGCTTACATATAAAAAATAATATTAATTTTCCACAATTTTCTTAATATTGTAAAAAAATAAATTTAAATATCAGTTAACTGAAAAATGAAAAATTAAAAATAAAAAAAAATATAATGATTTTTTTGAATTACTAAAATTAATGATTTAAAGAGCCCGTTTGTTTTTGTATATGTTGTCATTACCTTCACAAAAAAATTTCTTTTGCACATAATTTTAGATGAAAATAAAATGAAAATCATCAATTTATTATTACGAAAGTAATGTTATGTATCTCAAAAAAAGTTAAATGACACCACTAGCCAGTCATTTTAGAAAATATAAAACTACTTGTCACTCTCTATTATTTTTATTCTGTGTTTATTATTCTTATCATTAAATACATTTTGTTTTTTATTATTCGTGAAACCTGTGGCTAATATTTGTGTGCACATGACTTGTATTATGACATGTATTATGCATAATTTTGTACACGGGGATTTTGTAACATGCACATTAATGCACATGCACTTTTTTAACAATTTGTTTACAAGTATTATACTAAAACCATTCATTGTCCCAAGTTATCATACAGTAAAATTATTTAAATGGCTCAGTTATGGTGTACAGTACACTGCCGTTGCTGCAATACTGGTATACAGCAATGCACCATTACTGGGCCAGTTGTTCAACCTTACATGACATGACGCAAATTTTGAATTCAAAATGATTTTGTATAGCTAAGAGCTATTAAACTCATTGGCAACTTAAATCTTACAACGAGCTTGATTACTTGCAACATAGAAGAAATGTCGGGAATTTAACTAATTTCTACAAATACATTATGAATGTACGAACTTGTGCAGAGATGAAGTCGAGTTTACATGAATTAGCAAATCTCACCCGTCACACCAGAGCAACTAAAGCTTCCTATCCTTTCACGGTTCGATTGACAAGATATAGAACTGTCGCTTCTCAGTGTAATTTTTCAACAGAGTCTTGAAATCATCACTAATGAATCATCACTAAATGTAATGAATAATCACGAAGCTGTAATGAATCATCACTAAATTCAGGCATTTTGATATTTGAAGACTTAACTTTTTGTCCTTAACTTTGCACATTTTCCTAAGAACAACTTCTAACCGAACTTGGTTAAAAAATGAATAAATAAATCATGTATAACAAATAATAATGAAGACCAACCATACGGTTGTTATTGTATAAAAACATGTAGGGATATCCAAAACATTCTAGTGTTAAAACGGAATGACAAGTGATTGACATGAGTTTCACGTAAAGAAATCAGAAATTGAAATATTTTCAATGTGTGTATGTCAAAAATTACCGCATTATTCTAAATCCCACTGTGACTTCCAATAGATCCTGCAGAACAAATAATATTTAAACACGAAACAGATCAATCATGTTAAAACAAAAACCAACGAATACGTACCATAAAAACTTTTAATTGACAGAAACAAAACATTCAAAACAAAGGCATAAAATTGAGGTCTTATGAATTTCACAAGGATTCACGCAGTTAACCCTTTGACATGTTTGTTTTAAGTTATCGTCTTTGTCGCAAAATCAAATAACATATGTGTATAAGAAGAAATAATAAAAATATCCTTAAAAAATAGTTTGATTTTATTTTGTCTTGACTTTTGATTGAAATTTCAAAAGAAATTACATTGATGTTCAAGAGAATTCCATGAGAGCAATGAAAACCCTTTTACTATCTTTGAAAATAAATCAAAAATTGCGTTTTGTGTTTTTCTTTATTAACAAAATAAAATTTTATTTTGAAAATAAAAGAAATCAATCGAACTATTGAAATTAATAGAAAATAAAGGTGTCTATCCTATTATCCCTTATTTTCCCATAACTAAAGATAACCATTAATAAAAATATAAGGGTAATCGTATCATCATCATAATCATCTATTGACTGAAAAAAAACCCTTTTCTGTTTTTAAATCAGTTAGAATTTTTGCTAAACTGAATCCTACTGATTTTATGCAACAAGAAATTACAATAATAAAAACTAGATTCACCATAAAAATACAGGTAGCTGCTTTTGGTTGGAATATCCTCATAAAAACTGGTACATGAAATACTAAAAAAATGGATTTAGGATGTTTATTATGTAATGTTGATGCTGTTATTGAGGTAAATATTTGCACTTTTATTTTATGTAGTTTTTGCCTGCACTAATCCATGAAGAAAAAAGGATTTTATTTTCAGTTGCATTTGATATTATATGATGTGAGGATAATATTTTATTGATTTATGTTTAGTAAACAAATTGTGTAAGCTTTTGAATATTAGGATTAATTAAAGTTTTACAGTGCAATTTGATTAAATGCTTAGAACGTTTACTTTTGTACCAAAGTAAGCCCGGAAATTTAGCATCAGTGCTTAAGAACGTAGTTGATACATGTTTATAACAACACCGTATGTAGGACAATTTGTTTTAATCAAATAAAGATTTTAATAGTATTATTAGTAGATCTAAACGATCTGTTGAGGTTGTGTATATTTGGAAGCTTGAAGCCCCATAAAATAATAGTCAGTGTATATAAAATCCAGCAACAATTGGATTATAAATATTTGTTTCAACTCACTTTGCCGACATACAACACACGAAATCGTTTATAAACAAACTAAAGGTGCGATTACACACAAATTAAAATCAGTTGATAGCACTTTATAGCAATTATTGTTTTTGACTGTAGATGGCGAAAAGTTCAAAAACTGTAAGAAAATAATAATCATTTTACGAAGTAATAATAAGTTTTAAGCAAAAATTTCTAAAAAAATTTATCTATTTAGTTTTAATTATATAACCGATTAAATCTAAATTACTGGTATATAAATTGTAAATAAATTATATACCATAAAAGTTAATGAAACGACATAATGGCGACCACAAAAATAATATATTTATAGAGCAATTGTTGTAGTTGCAACAATAAGGAAAAAATATTAATCGAAAATAAGTAAAGAAAACGTAAGATTTTTACATTAAAATTATAAAAATATATATACAATTATATTTCTTTGGTATTTTTTGTATTAAATTTCTAGATATTACGATGTGTGAATTCATAGGATGAGAGAATATTTCGTCAACATCTAAGTCAACATTCTAATCAACATCCTAAGTCACGAGTGTAAAGTCATTATTGATTGTTGCCAATCAATGCGAAACTTAATATCTGACGTAAAGTCAATATGTTGTTATATTTTTGGTTAGGAAATATATACAACATTAGGGGAATTTTTAATTTCGGATTGGTTTTTGTGAACAATTAAGCTTAAGTACATATTGGAAATCACTTGAATTTTGCAATTCGAAATAATTTTTCATTTTCTCTAAAATTCCTTTAGAAAAAATTTTGTTGTGTTTCGTGTCAGAATTCGAACTACACTCATCAGAGACACATCGTTCAAATTCCGTGTGTCTTACACAACTTAGCCAAAGCGGCGATGACGAAACATATTTTAATTTTGATGTTCAGATAATTTCTAAATTGAAACTTCATCATTTTTCATATTTACTTAAGTTGAATTTTTCATCGTAATATCTAGAAATTTAATACAAAAAATACCAAAGAAATACAATTTTCAATATGTAATCATAGATGAAAAATTCAACTTAAGTAAATATGAAAAATGATGAAGCTTCAATTTAGAAATTATCTGAACATCAAAATTAAAATATGTTTCGTCATCGCCGCTTTGGCTAAGTTGTGTAAGACACACGGAATTTGAACGATGTGTCTCTGATGAGTGTAGTTCGAATTCTGACACGAAACACAACAAAAATTTTTTCTAAAGGAATTTTAGAGAAAATGAAAAATTATTTCGAATTGCAAAATTCAAGTGATTTCCAATATGTACTTAAGCTTAATTGTTCACAAAAACCAATCCGATATACAATTATGTTATAACTAATATAAAATCATTTTGATAATAATTTTACAAAGAAAATCAATTAATGTGATAATCGGTTTTAAACCAGTTCGATGGGCAGATGAAAAAATATGACAACTTTGTAGCAGTTTTAATTAGCTAAGTTTTTTCGCAGTTTTCATATCTATCTTGAGCATGCTATCCCTCTTTTTCTCATACAAAATATTTTTTATCAACTTTTTAGATTATGGTAACTGAAAAGTTAATTATGGGAGCTAGATTTAATTTGTGTGTTCTAGCACCATAACAAAGTACTTTTCACCAGTCTTATCATTTTATCATAGATATATCGGCAAAGATTGAATCTAAATTACTTAGGCTATGCTTTAGCTGCATGAAAAGTAAAAGTGGGCGGATAAAAAATTATGAAAGTCATTTATGAAAGCAGCTTATAATAGTAGTTTAACCAATCAGTGTTTAATGTACACCTATCCGCCGCTTTACACGGCACTCATTTAACACGTTTTCGACTTTACACGGTTTTTGAAATCAAAATTTCCAAAAAAAAAAGTTCAAAAAAGACAAATTTTGGTATTACACGCACTTATATCTACTTTATTTTAATTAAACCTTCTACAGGTTGTAATTAAAACAAGAAAACAAGAAACTTGTAACAAAAAACGCATTTGAGTGTTCAAAGCAAAATTTTGAAAATACATGTTGATGTAAATCAGCAAAGGTATGTAAGAGATTCTCTATGTAAATCAGTTGATTTTAAACAATAGATCGTTATTAGCTAGCTACAAAATGCGTGTGTATCAATGGTCATAGTTAATTTGTAAGTAAATAATTATATCTGTTGACATACGAGTTAACGTGAGATACTATACAACACTGGCAATAGCAGTGAGATCTTATTCTATCCTATAATGAAATATTGAAGTCTGTCATATTTTATTAAATGATTGGATTTATTGTTTAGTTATCAATTCAAAAAAATTTAAAGAACACAAACAATTAAAATTAGCGTCCATCAACATCGTTGAACGCATGTTGTTGCGGTGACCGTGATGTTAAAAGTTTTTATTTGTTGTTATTTAAAAAAAATAAAAACAATGGCAAATAAATTAATGATATGGCTTAAAGACCAATATCAAAGACGTATTCCAATTGGTACCAATATCATAACTAGTAAGACTTTAAAAATTTTGGAATGTGAAACAGTCCATCTACTCTACACTCCATCTACTCAAATAAAATGCCTTTTAAGTTTTATTGCAAGTCATGGTTGGTTCGAAATATTTAAACACGGGCATTTTTTGCAAAAATTTAAAATGAAACAGCGCATCTACTGATTTAGATACAGCACAACAGTATGTACCCACTAAAATGGACTGAAATTAATTCCGGTACATCTTACTGTCCTGCAGCCAAATTCTGTAACTGTAAAGCGGTGAAGCGTTAAAAATTCCATCGTTTCTGTTCATTCAAAAACTTATTACTTCACCGCTTCACAATTACAGAATTTGGCTGCTGATCAGGTTTTCAATACTAAAGAGTGATAAGGCTTAGGTGGCAAAGCGTCCAGGTAAAAAGGAATAAACAAATCTTTCCATTTGGAATGCCAATACAATAATGCCAATACAAAAGCTTGGGTTAAAGCCACATTGTTCATTGATTTGTCTCATAACTCTTACGTACCAGAAGTAAAATAGTATTTAATCAAAATAATATTTAAGGTTCTTCTTTTACTGGACAATACTCCATGTCATCCTCAAGATTTGCAGCTTACAAATGGATAAATTGTATTTCTATCCAAAATTAAAACTTCTTCATTGCAACCATTATACCAGAAGATAATAAATAATGCAACTACTTTCAACAACATGATCGTAATATTGAACTAGCTCTCCTATTTCTGCGAACTCTTAACGAACTTTTAAGTCAATATGAAGATGTTTTCAAGATTTAGCTAAAAAGAAAGCACAGTTACTAATTACAGATTTAACTTCCAAGTTGCATCGAACTGAATCAAGTTAAGTTAGGTTTGATTTAGGTCAACATGCTAGTATGTGCATGTATTTTTTTTTATTTTTCTGTGAATTCCTTATTGGTTATGTTGCATGTTTCTTTTTGAAAATCAATTTAACTATTATGTCGATATCTTATGTGATTAAACTGGTACTTTTATGTTTTAACGAATCTGTTTGTCGCCCAAGAAATGACAAAAAACCCACGTTTTTCGTTTAACACGGTTTTCCATACAAAATTTATATTTTCGATTAACACGTTTTTATCAGGAACATATCAACCGTGTAAAACGGGGGATAGGTGTATTAGTTTATTCTTAAGTAAAAGTTAAAAATTCGAGCGAGGCACGAGCGAGAATTTTTAATTTGCGTGAGAATAAAATACATTAAACACGAATTGATTACATTACTTTATTCTCTGACAAAAAAATATGTATTATATAAAATAGAAACCTTTTCTTCAATAAAACAATAAATCTTTATTGTTTTGATTGATAAATCAGATTTCTGATTAAAAAAACCCTGATGATAAAAAACCCCATTCCAAACAACCAAATTCAACTAAAATTTGATTTTTGAACACAACGTATCAAAGCTATTGTGATTATATTTTGAAAATAATTTTAATAGAATCAAAACAATTTGACCAATTGGAATCATACCAATCGAATAATGATAATTTTTATAGGAAAATTTTCATTAGACAATAGGTTAAGTTCATTAGGCTATAGGTTAGAAAACAATACAATAATACATACTATTATTACGGAAAAAAACAAACAAATAAAGCTGATGTTAATAAATGATAGAGAATAAAGATTATTATACAATATTACCATAATGAGTATTTAACCGTAAGTTGCTAATGAAACCCTGTCATAGGAAACATAACTCCAAATAATAAGTCCAAGCGGCACGTATATCCGCTAGAAAGAGGTAGATTTGGGGACCAGACAGTTTTGTGTACAAACAGAATTGGATGTGTCAGATTAGTATCAATAAAAAATTTAAGTAGAAACAGAATAATTCAAAAAATTTATCAAACCAAACTAAATACATTAACGGAAACTACTTTATCAATGCGGTTTCGGAACAGTTTGGTTTATTTTGGTTAAAACTGCTTTTAATAACATATTAAATCCACCAAAGAGCAAATAAACGTTCTCACAACGTCACATCTACAATGCCACCACATATAATTTATAATCAAAATTATCAAACAACTTTTACACCTCAAATAATACAAAAATCTATTAATTTAGGAAAACTTTTGTAAATGTGTAATCAATATATATTTATTGCAACTAACAGTTCAAAATTTTCTAAAAACAATATTCCTTAATTCAAAAGAATTAAAAAGAAAAATTTAAATAAAAACAGAGAGTGTGCTTAAGACCACACGGCAGAAGTGAAAACTTCATTGGCAATCGCAATCAATTGATATCGTATTAGTAGTATTTGGATCGTATTAGTAGAATAAATGAAAAACAAGTCAGAACGATAAACCGCTAACTAAACACACTAACCTCACAATGTAAACCAAATAATTGTCAAAATAGCACTCATATGCCAATAGCAGGGACTAAAGTACGCGTGGTTGTCACACCCATAGATCAACAAGTTTAAATTTTACAAATCTTTCTGCGGAAAGCTAAGCAAATTCATTGGTATTAATGAATTGTTGCCGTTTGCAAATCACTATCGGCTAAGTGCCACCATTTTTAATTATTTCATTTATCATGAATGCCATCCATGTTTAATCATACATAAGCTATGCTTCTTTGTATAGAATTTATGCGATTTCCGTCTCGTAATTTTGTGAGCTTTAAATCGATATAATCGATTTTATCAAGTATCAGGTTACAAGTATTAAGTCTTCACTTAATTTTAGAAACATGTATTACATACAATTCTAAGCCGACAACATATTTAGTGAAGATGATAAAATTCCAATACATATAATTTTGATATACAAATGTAATTGTTTCAGCCTTCAGGCTATACTATCTTTCTTACGTTATTTTATTTTTTTTATGTTCAACAAAAACATTGATCAAAGCAAACTACCGTTTAAAACGATAGTTAAATAAAAAGCAAAAATTAAGCGTACACAACAACTTCATAATTGTCATGATGATTAATGTATTAATGCATAAAGTACAAACAGACATACATACTTTCAATTTTATATACATATATTCAATATTTATTTAGCATGATGCTTCAAATGCAAATTGCAAAAGACAGTAGCAATATAACTTTAAAAAACTGCGTTATAAATCAATTTTTTAAAATTCGTATAAAGAAATTTTTATTATTTTTATGAATTCATAAATAAAAAAAAATAATTTTAAGATGTAATTAATAAAAATTAAAAAAAAACAATAAAAAAATATGGACCGTACCAGGAGTTGAACTAACAACCTACAGCACATCAGTCGAGCACGATATCCACAACGCAATTTGAAACGTTAAGAAATGATAGATTGATAAATTGATAAATAATAAAAATGCTGACGAATCAGTTTAATTTACTACCTACGAAAAAATCTGTGTGTGGTGCGCCAAAAGAAGTTTTCACTGCAAAAAAACAAAGTTGAGTCATTAACTTTGTTTTTCGGCAAACGGCTGTAAAGTTTTACTTTACTGCCCTTAGAGAGAAGGTTAAAGTGGTACTTTTTTTACGTTTATTCAAAGCGGCTGTAAAGTAACGCCATTTTTTTACGGCGGCTGTAAAGTAACCTTCATATTTTTACGGCAGCAGTAAAGTAGTTTTCATATTTTTACGGCGGCAGTAAAGTAAATTTCATAGTTTTATAGCGGCAGTAAAGTAAAATAACATGATATTATGAATTTGTTCAAAAAAGAATGCATTTCAGTTCATTTTAATGAATTAAAATAAATCAATAAATTTAATTTCAGAAAATTTACTACCTCATATTACCTTTTTAAATCATATTTATAAAAAATTTAATGCATTAATTTCATATTTTTAAACAAATTTAAATGTTTGCTGAAAAAATAGTGTATACTTTTAGTGCCACTTTTTTTCACTTTAGCTCCGAATTAAGCTAAAGTGACAAAAAGTAGCACTTTAGCTCCTAATTCAATAATATACTATTTTTTTATTTAAATTTTGGCAAAAAAAAGAAAAACTTAAAACAGAAACAAAAGAAAATTTATTTAATATTTCTATGGGATATTTTAATATTTTAATGGGATTTGTTGTTGCAATTGTATGGTGTGAAAGTACCATGCATTAGATTAGCATAACGCTAATTACATTGAAATTTCTTAGGTTAGAAAGCTGAAAATCTCTGAGGTAATAGTTGAAAAGATTATCTAAAAGCTAGTGTAAATTTAAACAATATAAACTCAAAAAGGAGGAAAGCATGGCCGATTACGTTTGTTTTCGTTTTAACAGCCTCAGTGTCTCAACCTCTAGACTTGAACTACTTTTTTTTTTAAATTTTGGAAAGATTTATGTTGTATCTACGTGTGCAAAAGTTTTCAAATGTGAGATTGGCCATTTTCAGCAAGATCAAGGACAACAAAGTTTATTAAATTTTTAAAACAGCTGATTTTTTAGGAACCTGAAATGCCAAGGTTGTCATTTGGAGAAAAATGATAGAAATATGTTCAAATATTCAATATTTATAAATTTTATTAAAACTTTATGATTCAAACGGAAGTTATAATGCCCTAGATTATTCGATTTTTTAGGCTCTAGCCACTTAACCTGTACCCGAATATGGCCAATTCGCGAGCTTGTCCAAGAAATTCTTTGCCGCAACGTATCCAGAAAATGTTTTTCGTTTTTTTTGGCTTTTGGTTTTTCATTTATATATATATATATATATATATATATATATATATATATATATATATATATATATATATATATATATATATATATATATATATATATATATATATATATATATATATATATATATATATATATATATATATATATATATATATATATATATATATATATATACATTTCTTTTGTTTTTCTGTCCCCGCTTATCATACATATCGCTTGGCACCAAAATTTTTCCGAAATTCCGAGATGAAGCACATTGCAATAGGTAGATGTGTATATGAAATCTACCTAAAAATAGTAAATGCTTTTCCTTGAGGTTTGTTGAGTTTTGCAGTTTGTTGAAAGCGGACCATCATTTAATTTTGAGTTCAGCTCTTGTTTGTCTAGACTTCCAATCAGAATGTAAAGTCTTTTATGTTCCTAGATCGATCCTAATTTCAGTTCGTCCCTTATGCCTTATTATTATTATATATTAATTCAATTTTATGATTGAGGCTTAACATTAGCAGACCGACTGTTGTGGATTATTAATATTAGCCGTTTTCCAGTCAAAAGTCTTATATATGTACAGTGTTTCTTTTACCTAGTTTTTGTACTGGACCGCCAAGTTTCTGTCAACTAAACAATAAATAAATTGAAAGCAAATACTTCGTGTACGCAACCTCATAATGAGTTCCAAAGTTTTTTTTTTTCAAGTATTATAACAAAATTGAGTGACGAAATATTTTAACTATAATCTAATGATACCAAAACTTTCGTGGTTCATGTTAAAAATAAAAATGCAATTAACATCAATCAATACAAAAAAAACCAACACAAAAAATTAAATATTTATTAAGGTATCAACGGAACAAAAGAAAAGTACACCAATAACAACACCATAAAACCCTTCAAAACTCCATGAAATCTCTTCACATTTCAATTATCTATATTTTTAGATAAAATCTTTTTCATTGATTGGAGTTTTGAGACCATCAAACAATATTTACAACAATAAACTTTCATTAATCTTCTTATAATAATTGTCAACTGGCATGAAATTTATAATTCTTTATGCCAAATATAATAATTGAATTGATGCTCTTGATCATATATACTCGTACATACTAACATAAACATATGTAGGTTTCGTATTATAAGCTTGAATTTTATAAGGAATATTTTGAATTATAATATATCTGACTTTGATTGAATGAAATATAATAAAGAAATGAGGAGTGAATTTGGATAGTTAATTTCGCGTTTTACGAATTTGATGAACAGAATGTAATTATGAAGCCAACCATTGAGATTTCTAAATATTTTGTAAATATTTACTTACAAATTTACAGTTATAAAATTTAATGATGTAACGATCGAAATAATTCAACATATTCAATAATAAACAGACTTCATCTATATCCATCATTATCCCATGCTGTATGCAAAAATAAATGACATTCAAAAAATCGAACAATATAGTAATCATAAAAAAAGGGTACAGTAACAACAACAACAATAAAAAGGATACAAAATAATTTTTTTTATTCATCATTGCATATTGGAAATGCATTCATTGCATTCATTTCGTTATTTATTGCTATTTTGTGTTATACATACTCTATAAGTTTTCATCTTTGTTTTTATTGTTATTCATTTTATGCAACCGACCACCATAACTAATATTAATGGTGACTGATCTTCTGTCAAATCGTTTTTTTGTTTGTTTGTTTTCCTTTATTTCTCTGAGAGAGAAACCGGTTTGTCTTCCCAAAGACGTGCGAAAATTTTTCATTTGATTCAAAATTGTACAATTATTGCAAATTTCTTTTAAATCTATAAGAAAAAAACCTACCACAAAAAAATAATAGTTTCTCCCTCACTGCTACTATATAAAAAGAAATAAGAAAAATGACAGATTAGGATTTGATTCTAACCAAACATATAAATTTTAATCTTTTATCTATTAAAAATAAACTACGCAATAATGAAAAGTTGGTCGCCAGCTAGTTTTCATAATATACTTTCAGGATGTATACATAACTTAAATATTTGAACATTGGCATTATAAAACAATAAAATATTCACTATTATAAAATCACTGGAAATAACACAATAAATGTAAAATACTCTCGTAATTATTTTCATTCATTTTATAAAAATTAGCACAACTAAAAATAATAGATTGTACTTTTTGTTTTGTTTTAAATTATTTAATTGTTTTTAATTTATAATTTAATACAATAGTTGGTTGTTGTAAATAAACAGAAATGCAAATGGCGAAATGAGAAATTGAATATGACATTTTTGTGAACACGATTTCTTATGTCTCTCTTCATACAATTTTAAAGTTATGTTCTCTCTATATTTATATATACTCTAAGATTTTATGTAAGCTTCGTTAAAAATATTGACGATAACATATAAAATGCAAATATAAGTAACATGTACGTATGTTTAACTCTAATGTCACGTATTAAGGAGATAGATGTGTTTTCCTAATTTTATCAGGGGTTGCAAAATAAAGACAATTTTTGCTCTAATTTGAATCATACAGTCTTAAGCAATTAAAGTCCATTCATTTTAGCGGTTAACCTCGGAATGAGAGATAATAAGCTGAATTTTCGTAAATGCTTTCATTTTGGCGTTCTAAAAGTTCTCTCAAAAGTCTCACAAGATCTCGTGTCTGTGTCGTTAGATATTCAAGGTATATATTATTAAAATTGTAGAGAATAAACTTTGCAACAAATTTTATTGAACTATTTTTTCATGCGCTGAACTGTTTTTGAGATAGCAGGCGGTGGGTGAGTGTGCAGCGTTCAGTCATACGTACTTTAATGCACGGTCAACCGTGAATATCTGTGAACATTACCTTGAATTTTGAATAATTTGTATTATTTATCAGTTAATACATTGTATTTACATATTTAGCGACTTTGTATTTATTTATTTATTTATTTACATTGTATTTGCAGCTGTACATTTCTAACGATTTAAATTGAATTGCAGTGAAAATCTATAAATTTTTAATAATTTAAAGAACAAAAGTATTCACTTTCTTCTTCTTCATCATCATCTTCTGGAGGTTTGAGAATTTCTGTTTCATCATCATCTTACCCTGAATAGTTGTTTCTAGACCTTCCAGAATTTCAGAGTTTTCATGCTCTTCCTCATGAAACAGAATTGAGGAAAGGTTGCCCATTACACTGACCACAAGCTAAAGTGCATTGGAACCCCAATTTTCTACACCGCGCCGTGGACCACATCCATTCTTACAATTACAAAATAGAGTATTAAGTAATTCATCGGGAGCTGGTGGTAATTTTGTTGTCATTGTCTCCAGGAATTCATTTTGGAGCAAAAGTTTCAATCATACCCAAGCGATTTTTGAACTTGTAATAGACACGGTTTACATGCTGATGGGTTGCTGCATTTGTCGGTGGAAGGTTAGATAACTGGACAGGCTTATAAAGTTTTGTAGATTTAATTACCTAACTATATCGAAGATGATCGATTTTATTCTCCGATTTCGGAGCATTGTATATCGCTAGTAAAATCTGAATTCCATTTTCGTGTAATTGTTGGACAGGGCAGATTTCTTGTATAAAAAAGTTCGTTGAAATTGGCCAGTTTTTCTAGTGATTTGATGAAAGTTTTTTTCCCTTTTTTAAACAACGCGAAGTTGAACCACATCCACTGAATACATGTAAAAATAAAATATATTTTTTAGGAAAGGAATATTTCTCAAGACTTTTTGAAGAATAGAAGAAAAGATTTGTGTTTTGATTTTGCCTCTGCCAACTTTTTTAAAGAAAATGTCTTCTTGATGTAATTATATGCGTCAAATAAAAATAACTAGTAAATGCATGTCTTGTCCTATAATGATGGCAGTCCTCTCATGTTTGGATTCTTCGATAGCAGTTTCTATGATAAGAACATCATCATCTCTCGCTTGTTTTGTTGTGATATTTACACTCTCAAACTTTTCAATGAGAATTTCTTTTTATTACATCGATTTGATAAAAAGTTATCTTGATTGATTGGCACAATCATTGTTTTGTCGAAACAAATTTCATAAGATTTCGAAAGAGCAGTATTTATTCTTTGTTGTTCCATTGCTCTTATGTTTTTAGTGTAGTCCGAGTATCCGTCAAATACAACAACAGTTAGTGATGCAGAATCTGTTTGTAAAACTGTGTTTTTAAAATCTACTTTCAATAAATTAAAAGTTTTTAAGCACACAAAGTAGGCATTATTAAATTAGTTTTAAAAAAAAATGTAAAATGTTATTGAATACATACAATGTAAAACAATACAAATTATTCAAAATTCAAGGTAGTATTTACAGATATTCACGGTTGACCTTGCATTAAAGTACGTATGGCTGAACGCTGCGCACTCACCGCCGAAAAACGGTTCAGTGCATGAAAAAATAGTTCAAATAAAATTTGTCGCAAATTTTATTATCTACAATTAAAATTGTAGATGGATGTTATCATCATTGGGGCAATAGAAACCGAAATAAACGCGAAAAACTGGTTTTTGTTACCTTTGACCTTGAATAACTTACGACGCATACACGAGATTTTATGAGACTTTTGAGAGAACTTTTAAAACGCCTAAATAAAAGCATAAACGAAAATTCAGCTTATTATATCTCATACCGAGGTTGACCCCTTTTTTATGCTAAAATGACTGGACTGGATTAAGATATTGAAACAAATTTTGAAAAAAAGGAATAAAAGTTGTTCTCAGTAGTGGTTAAATTATATGTATTATTTCAGCTCTCAAACTTGCACAACCGTCTAACTAATGGTTATTAATGGTTATTCGCGCACGGAGAAAAATAAATGTTAATAACTACTTCAATTTTAAATTCTTTTTACTATTTCAAATAGTAACACTGCGCCCGGGTCAGAAAACTTTAAATTATGTGCAGTAGAACATTAAAAATTACTTTTTTATTCGCCTACATATTAAAGTGTTACTTTATTACTGTGATTTGCGGCTTTAAAGTATCACTTTTCAACTATTTATTTTGTTGTCATAGCTACGTCCAAAAAAGTAAAAAGCATTTGTATTTGTTTAAATTCTATGAAAAATAAAAATTTTTATCAAATTCAAAATTTCATTATCCAATTAAAATAGTTGTTATCATTTGTTGTCATAGCTACACAATAATTTGGAAAAAATAATAAATATTTTGTCAAAGGTTACTTGTTCCACATATTTTATTTTAAAATTTATGAAAATTTATAATTTTAATTTAGAATAAACGGGTTTTCTTAAAATATTTTGCTTGCGGCGAATAAAAAAGAGTATATGATGCACGGACGTAAGCTATTTTGGACTTAATGTGGGTGCAAATCTCGGCTAGCGCCTCGATTTGCAAACTCCACATTCGTCCAAAATCTTTAGCTTTACGTCCTAGCATCATAATGGACTATTACATAGTTATAAAATATAAGAATATGAGACAAGAAAGAATACAAAGCAAAAGACAACATTTTACTATTTCAAATAATAAAAATTTAACTTAATATAAGATATAAATTATCTTACTTGAATATTATACTTTGATGAATAACTAAAGCAAAAATTAAAATCTCAATGCGTAAGTTTTGCTGTTTCAAACACTAAAATTTTGAAGTTTAAAACCATAAAATTCAACAAAATTCGTCAGTAAAATTTTCTTGTGTTAAAAAAAAAAAATTAAAAAATTAAAATTTTTTCTATGCGAAAAGTAAACTCACTAGTGTAAAAAAAATAACAAATTATAGTTGCTATGGTTTTTCATATAATTTTACAAAGTATTTTAAACAACGTAGCCATGAAAAAACAGAATATGAATTTTGAATGTTTTGTTGTCGATTTATAACTTTATAATTTATAGTAAATATCGATTATATATTATTATCATAGAAAAAATCGCATTTCCTTCGCGAGATAAAAACGTTTTTCGTTCGTAAACATGTCTCACTCGACGCTAGCGCGTCTCGTGAACAAATGTTTACTCACGAAAAAAACAATGTTTTCATCTCTTGTAGGAAAATATACTATTGCCGATTGACATTGCAATTTTGAAAAATGTTTGAAAAATTTTTGATATTTTACTGAATATACTCCATTTGTTTTGTTTTATACATTTTAATAATAGGATCGTTGAAATTATATTAGACGGAATGCTAATTCCACACATAATTTTCAAAAAAAATGGCAAGAAAATTATATTCCTCTCTTTCTGACTTCTTTCCTCAAGCTCAGGATAACCAATATAAACCAATATAAATGAATAGCAAACTAAAGGTCGAAAAGTCTAATAGCAAACTAAAGGTCAAATGAACGTCAAACGTATCTTTGTTTAATACTTCAAGGGTCTTATTCTTATATGTAGTTTTTTACTTAATAAAAGGGTTTTATATTTAATAAAACAACACAACTTCAAAATTTGACAGTTCAATGAAAATTCAATTAGCGGGCTAATATTTATTTTTTTGCAGTGGGAACTTCCGAATAAATACAAAACCTAAAATAGAAAAAGTTAAACTTTTATAAATTTAAGCTCCTCTAACATCTATTTTAATGGGGCAGTAAGGCTTTTCATCATAATATTGCAATGTATAAAAATAACACAAACAACATGCGTATGTTACTAATATTAATTTTTGTGGAAAGTTTTCAATAGTTTTAGTTATATTTATAGACAGCATAGAAAAATTTGACGATATTTTGAAAGGCAATATTATATAAACGGCAACGAAAGTTTTTCAGCATTTGCAAAATCGTCGAAAGTATCTAATCGTTTTGCGTTGCAAAATGGTCGAAAACCAAATGTGTTGCTATTTTAGATAGCAATAGTAGCTTTCCATAGTTTTAAGTTCGGGAATGGGATTAAGAAAATTTAATATTTATGTGATAGGATAAATTGAAAAACTATTTATTTGCATTTTTATTATATTTTATTTCATGTAATTTTTAATAATAAAAAAGTATTTTAATTTTAGTTTGGAGCGCAGTAAAATCTTAAAACTAATTAATTTTAATTTTATCGTTGCAAAATTACCTTTTTGTTTTATATGAAACAGTTGATTTTTAAAAAATCCTCAAAAAGGGTTATAAATCAAAAATTAAAAGAAAGAATATACTATTTACTCTACTCTATACTAGTTACTTAAATTTATTTTATTTATTACATAAATATGTTTACCTCTTTAACAAAACTCTTAAAAATTTTAATACTAGTGTCGATCTAGAAGCATCTTCAGTAAGAAAATGTTTTGCAACTGTAAAGTTTATTGCAAAAAAATTCAATCTGAAGATAATTCAATCCAAATTCCACTGCTACTTCCCCAGCACAGCTCTGTGATTCTAAATCATGTTGTACGTCATTTACGAAAACGTCGTTAGAAATAATATTGTCAATTGATCCTACTACAATTTTCCGTTGCTATAAAGGCAGACAGTATGATGCGAACGTACTTTGCAAGTTTTTTAGATTCACTTTCACATCGTTTGATGTCTGTAATAAAGAAAACAAGTAATAAGTATAGATAAAAATCAAAAGTTGACTCCTAAATTTCTTTTGGACCTACCTTAAAGTGAAAAATAAATCCACAAAATGCTTCGGGTTTTGATGGATTCCCCCTTTTTACTTCAGCGCTGGGTACATCAATTTTAAATTTGTTTGTTTTTGCCGCTTGAATACCTTTGTTGCTTATCATCTGCATCTTTAAACGCATTCGATAGCAGGCAGAATTGCAAAAATTTAAAGCAATAGTTTAATTAAAATGAATGAAATTAAATTATTTACTAAAACGAAAAAAACCAAACGAAACGAAACGCGTCTGAAATTTATATTTTTAATAAAAGTTATTAGAAAAATAATATTACTTTTAATTATTAAATTTAATAACTGATTATATACTAATTATTAAATTACAACGAACCGTCTTGAAGTACATGTACTTTGTACTGGTATAATTAAACAATCCGGTTCTGTGGGACTTTGTGGTCCCTTTGTGGTCCCAAATAGCATGAAAAGTACGAGACGAATGAAGGAATTCGACGGATCGTTCTCTTTCGTGTTGTTTGTTAAATAAACAACCGCCCAAGTAAATTTCTAGCAAATTTTACTATTAACTTTATGACGATTCAACACATTAAAACCATGTGGATGCTAACAAAGGATACTTAAAAGTGTTGGTTCCTAAATTATAAAAAAGTAAGCTACCTACCAAACAAATCGATATATAAATTAAAATTTATTTGAAAAAACAATTATGTAAAGATAAACTTCATACTGCATTTTGACAATATCCTCCTTTGTATAACTATAACTTTACTAATTTACTTAACTATAGCTTTAAGTTTTAAGGATCGAAATTAGTTGGCACTCTTTTAACAGCGTCTTTAAGTAATGGGATTATTTCGCCTTGAAAATGACTTTATGTAGCATTTAAAAAATGTTTTTAAAATGTGAATATGTCTATTTAATAACTTAAAAGTTATTAAAAAGTTGTATAAGATATACAAGTTATATATAAGTTCGTCCTTATAGTTTTTATTTGAAAAAAAAGCTGTGGTAAACTGTAAAAATAATTTAATTTTACAATATGCACGACCCCGACGATGATTCTTTCAAAGTAAACATTTTTCTACTGAATGTTTAAACAATTTAAGAATTATTATTGTGATTTTTCATTAAATTTATAATCCTAATTAAGCAATCCAATAACTTTTAATATACTGAACCTTAACGAATTAGACATTAAAAAACCACTGAAACAAATTTCACAAATTTTAGTAGTTTATTAGCACTTTATTCTCACTTTATAGAAGAATTATCTTATAAATTTAATAAACTTCACAATTTTTATGATGTTTTTAGAATATTTTTACAACAATAAAGTATCAGTAGAAAAGTTCAATTATATTTAAGTTTATATAGAGTTATAATATAATTCTACACTTTCTACTAATTTTCACTATTTTAAAACTTTTTAAACACAATTAATAGAATATTTTTATAATTGATAACAACTTTTCATTAAAAATGCAAAATTTAAACTACACGAATGATCCTACCTAGCTAAAAATATTACATAAGACGAAAGGTTTCAATTTTTTCACAAAACGGGTATAAAATTAAAATAAAATCTTTGGTGTTCAATACCTATTTTAAAAATAGGTGAAAGAATTAACTAAATAAAATAAAAAACAAACAAAAAACAGTTTTGAAGGATAATAAAAAAATTAAACTAAATTTTTGTTAAATAATCATAAAATATGTCTATTTTTTAAATCATTAACTGATAATTTTTAACATATATCTATTAATTTTTAAACCTTTTATAACTAATTTTTAACAAATGTGGAATAAAAAAAATACTTAGAACATTTTATTATTTAACTATTATCATATAATATATTTGTTATTGGCCTAACATTGAAAAGTAAAGCTCTCAAAATAAGTTTTATCTTTTGAACTGTAACTTTTACTCTTCAAGCCATAATTTTTATTGTTTTCAAACGATAAATATTTGAAATTTGACTTATAATTATTACATTTTATTTTTTTAGTGACCGACATGTAGTTTTTATTATTCAAAATAGTATTTTTATGCAAACAATCAGTGAATTGTATGTTCAAATGCTAACTTTTAAGGATTATTTGTTAAAATGAGGAAATTACTATTTCAAATAGTATTAAATAACTCTAATTTTATTAATAACTAGATATCTAGCTTTATTTTGTACAGTTCATTTCTTTCCGTGCGAATTTGACGGAATAGTGATATTGACATATTTTGTTATTAAGAAAACAGATATACTTCGTAATATTTAGTTTATGTGTTAGATATAAAACAACTCGTTCTGTGGATCTAATTTGTTATGAGAAGTTTGGTACAGTTATGTAACGATTGGCCCTATTTCAATTCCTCCTCTAAATTAAGAATTAAAACCATTTAAAAAACAACTCTATAAAAACAACTTATCCTATATTAAAAAACAAAGCAAAAACATCAAATGAAACTCCGTATATCAATTTATTACTTTATTTTTGACCTACCTCCAGGGCCGGATCTACCATGGGTGCAATGGAGCGACTGCACCCGGCGCCAACAGAAAAGGCGCCAAAATTGAGTTTTGTTTTAAATTCGATTACTTTTTCGTTTTGGTTTTTAATTAACTTTAAGGCAAATTAAAATTTATTTTTCTATATAAAAAACAACAATTTATTTTTGTATATTTGTTTTAATTTTTGATCTACGGGCGCGACAGCCCCGTGTACTCTTGTCGCTGCTATTGACATACGATTCAACGTGAAATATTAGATACCACTGGCAATAGCAGTGAGACATTACCAGCCAAGGTGATATCATACGGGAGCTGTCGAATGAACTCTATTCATCCAACAGTACTCTCAATTTTATATGCAGTTTTCCTTTCAGTTGTCCTTTTTCTATAAATTATTGTTATAAATTATGCGGCGTCATCTTCTGGAGAAGCTCTTAATTTTTTTCAACTATATTTAATTTTTTTGAACTGCATATACGCATATTTTTCGAAATTCGTTTGTCGTGTCGTTTTGATCTTTTTAGGCAGCAAATGAAAAGCTTAGTTTAAGGCCAATAATGAAACTTGTTGGGAAAGCTGAAAATCAGCTGTAAGACCTCTTAGATTTTAAACTGTAGAATTTTAAAGCAGTTTAATTGCAACTCCTTAAGACCAGACACGCAAAACTATATAACACAATTTGGAGCAAAATGTTAGCGAAGATAATGCTGCTTTAAATATCTTTGCCGTTTAATTTTGTAAAACGATCTTCTCTCCAAGATTAATGTTGTTTATAAAATGATGCAAAGTCTGAACTTGAATGTAATTGAATGTATTTTATTGAATGTATGGAAAAGCTGGCGGGTTTCTTAGAGAGCGATTCGAATATTCCGCATTCAAATCAAATGCGAATTCATCGTATAGGAAAGGGTTTTGAAAATGAAATACAAGATAATATAATATAAGATCCAAGATCCTTCACAAAATTTCTTTTTCCTCTATTGATTTTTTTTAACGGCGTTCATGCTCCATGTAGGAGCGTTGCCAGGCTAATCAGCTTTCAATATTCACCACGGTCGTTCGCAACAGCGACATAATTACCATGGCAGCCGATTTTTTTAAGGTCGTTTATTACATCAGTCCCCCATTGTAGTCGTGGTCTACCTCGCGGTCGCCCTCTCCCTGGGGTACTAACGTACATTTTTCTAATCATTCCAGACTGTGAATCGCACGTAGAACATGTCCAAACCAAGCAATCCTATTAGAACGGATACAACCTATTATATCAGGACCCTCAAGAAGGTTTCTAATCTCAAAGTTATATCTTCTACTGATATTGCTATTAATTCATTAGCACGATTTATTCTTACGGATGACCAGTGCACAATGATAGATATGGATTTTATATAACATATTTTAATTAAAAAACTAAGATAGGGATTAGATTTTAAAATATTTGAAACTTCTATAGAAAATTTTATACCTTCTATATTTGCAAAACATGCCAGATATTTTCCGAATTTATTTAAAGCCAAGATACTACTATTAACAGTAGCTCCCGCTGAAAGGAGCTTTTCTAAATTATACCAGGTGATTGAGCATGTGCCGGGAGAGGATAGTTGCCTTTTCTCTTATATCAATTGAATTTGAAATTTCTTATTTATGAAAATACGAACCGGCAATAAAAGAGTTTTCTGAAAATAAAGCCATAAAAGTGAACATATATGTGATTCTTTATTTAATACAATTTTATTTGTATATATTGTAATAAACTTCGTCCAGAATGGGTTAATTTAATTTAATCATAAAAAAAACCAATACGTTCCGCCTAAATGTTTTCTACATTCAAAGATAAATTAAAAGTTAACTCCCTTTAACTAATACAAGTTGCATAAATTATTGTAAATTAAATTTGTTTACATTAATGAAATTAAAAGGAGGAGTGGCCTATTTTTTTCTAGAAACAACTACAGTGAGTACCAGAATATTCTGCTTATTTGTTTTTGAATATAAAATAAGCGAACAGAATATCAGATAGTCAGTTTTAATTTTGCAATTAAAGTGTTCTATAAATATTCGAAAGTATAAGGAATAATCGGTGGTACTTGAGCCTGGGTACTAATAGTGAAAGAATCTGAACTTAGAGGAATAGTAAATACAGATTTTACGATTCCGAATATTATTGATTCAAATTGTGGAAAAGCGGTGAAGTTTATTGTACATAAATTGGAGACCCTGGAATTTATTGTAAGGAAAAACGGAAGCTGCTGTAATTTGTTGACCAATAAAGTTTGAGATTCTGTTAACCAAAGATCTGTCTTTTTACTGTCGTATTTGCTCAATAATCGAAAAGAACCAACGAAGAGTCGTTACAGTGGTGTCAGAAGTGGGATTATTGAAACAATGGTCAGGACAGTAAATATTAGTGATCTCAGCCAGACCCAGCTGAAGGATGAGTTGAAGAAAAGGAATGCTCCAATCCATGGAACGAAGGCAGAACTTGCATTCCGGCTGCGTAAAGTTTTAGAAGAAGCAGGCCAAAACACGGAGGTCATAGAAATAGAGCCGGAGGAAGCTCCAGCTCAGAATGCCCCTGCAATTGATCCGATGATGGTGTTGATGAAAGAAATGATGGCACAGCAACAACAACAACTTGCTGATATGATGGCCCGACAAGAGAAACAGGCAGCAGAACAAAAAGTACAGCAACAACAACAACTTGCTGATATGATGGCCCGACAAGAAAAACTGGCGGCAGAACAAAAAGTAGAGCAACAACAACAATTTGCTGATATGATGGCCAAACAAGGAAACAACCAACAACAACAACTTGCTGATCTGATGGCCCGACAAGAGAAACTGGCAGCAGAACAAAAAGCCCGACAAGAGAAACTGGCAGCGGAACAAAAATTAGATCAACAACAACTACGTGAAGTAATCGAGTGACGTATATCCAGTGCGGAGGTTAAAATCAACAACATGGAAAGGGAGCTGCGGACAGTTACCGAAGAACAAGAGAAATTACGCAAACTTTCGAGTGAATTCCGCCAAGAAATAGCACAAGTGAAGTCTGGTAACATAATCAATCCATCAACTACTTCAGCTCCAGCTAGAGTGAAAACACCCGTATTTGATGGATCTACATCGTACCAGATATTTAAGATGCAATTTGAGATAGCAACAACTGGGTTCGATCACCAGCAAAAATCAAATGCGCTTATATTGGCATTGAAGGGACCTGCTGCTGAAATTTTGCAGACACTATCAGCGACAGAGCGTGATTACAACAAGCTAATGGAGGCCTTAGAAGTAAGATATGGGGAAAGTCATATGCAAGCTCTCCATCGCATGCAGCTCAAGACACGAAAACAAGGAGTCAGCGAAACTTTGCAAGAATTAGAGGCTGACATTGTGAGACTGGTTAATCTATCATATCCGAATTATAACGCTGAACACCGAGACGAACTGGCAGCTGATACATTCATCCATGCTCTTCGAGATGTGCAAATGAGAAACCAGCTTTATCTAAGCGGAAAGAAACTACCTGCGGAAGTCTTAGCATTGGCCCTTCAAATGGAAGCTGGAAAAAGAGCGTATGACTCAGGTAGAGTACGTAAGATGGAAGTTTCTGAAGAGCCACTAAAAGCAGCGCTTGATGAAGTGATCATGCGTGTCAAAAGTTTGGAAGATAAGCCTGAACGAAATCAACGAAGAAGATCTAGCAGAGTGAGATGCTGGAATTGTGGGCAGTTAGGGCACATTAGACGGGAATGCAAAACACTAGTAGCAGCAAAAGAAGGAGTAGTTCCAGTCCAGATGATGAACCTCTCAAACAAGCAAGTGGAGGTCAAAAAGGAAAGGGATTTCCGCGTTGTACACCGTAAGGGAAGGATGCGTTGTAACGCTGATGATCTTTCAAGAAAACCCTGTATTGAGGAGCGCAAGTCATGTAGCAGGACTGAGAGAAAGGAAGCAATAAAAGTGAATCAAATCAAGTTCCAAACTCCTGACGATTGGTGTACCGAGGCAATGAAAAGTGAGCAGCTAAAAGATCCAGCTATGGCTCCAATACTGAAATGGAAAACCGATGGAAGGCGACCGGAGTGGAAGGAGGTAGCACCTTTAAGTACGGAGGTGAAATGCTACTGGGCGCAATGGGACTCACTATTTATGGACAACGGGAAACTAAAAAGGAAATAGGAGTCCGCTGATGGAAAGAAAGTGTTAGAACAACTGGTGTTGCCATCAAGTTGAGTGGAAGAGGTACTGGGAAAGCTGCATGGAAGTATTTCTGGAGGACACCTGGGAGTCAATAAAACCCTAGCTAAAGTAAGGGAGAGGTTTTACTGGGTAAGGTATCGAACCGACGTAGAGCAATGGTGTCGGCGATGTGATACTTGTGCGGCGAGCAAAGGACCAAAGACTAGAACTCGAGGGGAGATGCAACAGTACAATGTGGGAGCCCCAATGGAGAGAATTGCTATAGACATCGCGGGGCCATTTCCGGAAACTACAAAAGGTAACAAATACATCATGGTGGTCATTGATTACTTTACAAAATGGCCGGAAGCTTATGCAATACCGAACCAGGAAGCAGTTACGGTCGCGGAAACATTAGTCAATGAATGGGTTTGCAGATATGGAACACCGCTCGAGTTGCATACCGACCAGGGAAGGAATTTCGAATCTCAACTGATGGAAGAGCTGTGCAGAACACTCGGCATTAGAAAAACACGAACTACACCTATGAACCCACAATCGGATGGCATGGTAGAACGATTCAACCGAACCATGGAAGAACATCTGTCAAAGGTAGTAGAAGCCAACCAAAGAAGTTGGGATAAGGATCTTCCGTTATTCTTGATGGCCTATTGTAGCGCAGTGCACGATACGACATGTGAAACGCCAGCGAATATCATGTTCGGGAGAGAACTACATCTTCCTAGTGACATTGAGTTCGGCATCCCTGGAGGCCTGGTATCTACGAAAACGGATTAGGTGGGACAACTAAGGGAGAAGATGAATAAAATCCATCAACAGGTTCGAGACCACATTAAGATTGCCAGTGACAAAATGAAAACCAGGTACGACATTAATGCAAATAGTGTCGGTTTTCAAGAAGGAGAATTGGTATGGCTATACAACCCCAAGAGAACTAAGGGAAGATCACCCAAGCTGCAGCCAGATTGAGAAGGTCCATATAAAATAATCAAACGAATTAATGATGTTATCTACCGCATCCAAAAGGCACCCCGTACCAAGATGAAAGTGATACATCTGCAAAGGTTGGCACCGTACCAAGGTAACAGCACCAATGCGATATCTGATATTGTTCGGGACGAACAAAACTAAATGGAGGGCAGTGTAATAAACTTCGTCCAGAATGGGTTAATTTAATTTAATCATAAAAAAAACCAATACGTTCCGCCTAAATGTTTTCTACATTCAAAGATAAATTAAAAGTTAACTCCCTTTAACTAATACAAGTTGCATAAATTAATGTAAATTAAATTTGTTTACATTAATGAAATTAAAAGGAGGAGTGGCCTATTTTTTTCTAGAAACAACTACAGTGAGTACCAGAATATTCTGCTTATTTGTTTTTGAATATAAAATAAGCGAACAGAATATCAGATAGTCAGTTTTAATTTTGCAATTAAAGTGTTCTACAAATATTCGAAAGTATAAGGAATAATCGGTGGTACTTGAGCCTGGGTACTAATAGTGAAAGAATCTGAACTTAGTGGAATAGTAAATACAGATTTTACGATTCCGAATATTATTGATTCAAATTGTGGAAAAACGGTGAAGTTTATTGTACATAAATTGGAGACCCTGGAATTTATTGTAAGGAAAAACGGAAGCTGCTGTAATTTGTTGACCAATAAAGTTTGAGATTCTGTTAACCAAAGATCTGTCTTTTTACTGTCGTATTTGCTCAATAATCGAAAAGAACCAACGAAGAGTCGTTACAATATGAATGTTATAGTATTTTTGATTTTCATATTATAATTATTCTTTCTTACAAATTAATGTTATTTTTATTTTCACATTTATTCATAATTTTTTTTAATAATTTTTATTATATTGTAACATAGAGCAACTCGGACATTGCTTATATTCGGTTCGACTTTTAGATTTAATAAACTTAAACAATGGATTTTCTTTACGTTATATATATTATTCGTCCATTTATCTTATTCAAAAACTCATTTTGCCACTAATTAAATATACGTTTCTTATTGAAAATTGAACGTAGAACACGATGATTACATTAAACACTCTTTATTTTTTTTAGATAATTACTAAAAACTGATTTTAAAATTTTAATTGTTTATAACAATAGGAATTTGTTAATAATTTTTATGATTAACAATTTGTTTTTTAAATTGCATCTCTATTCTTTAAAATAAAACAAACAAAAAGTGTCTATCTTTACCAGAACCGAAGTTATAAGTCTTTGAAAACAAGTCTTCAAGCCAAAAATCACAAAATTCTCGGAATTTAGAACCGCTCTATTTCCCCTAAGAAACAAAAATAAGAAAAAATTCTCAAACAAGTATATCGTTATGTTTATATAGAACCCCTAAAAAAATTTTAATTTTCAGCTGAATCAAAAATGCCTTAGTCACATTTTGTCCTAATCTGTTCGGTATGTAAAAGAATGACTCATATATTGAATTTTTTGTCGTCCCGCGCTCGATAAATTAATTTATTTCTAACAGTAAATATCATTTCTCCATTAAAAAAAAATACATTTTTTTATAGAAAATTGAACGATGAACACGATGATTATATTAAAAAGTAATTTCATGGGTGGGGCAATGGTTAAAATTTAGTTTTAACATTTTATTTGTTTATAACAATAGGAATTTGTTAATAATTTTAATTGAAAATATTTATTTTTAAAAAATTCCATCTTTTATCTTTCAAATAAAGAAAAGAAAAACCTTCTATCTTCTATAGAACCGAAGTTATCAGTTTTTGAAAATAAGTCCTCAAGCCGAAAATCACGAAATTCTCGAAATTTAGAACAGCTCTATTTTCCAAAAAAAAAAAAAAAAAAAAAAATCCTCGAACACGTATATTTTTTTTTCGATAAAAAACCCCTAAAAAAAATTTCAGCCAAATCAAAAATGGGTCGGTCAGAAAGGTGTTCGGTTTATAAAAGAATTACCCATATATACATAACTAACTCTATTTGGGAACTTTAAGCATTGACCACGGGAGTACGTCACATGAATGAGGAGTATTCCATCAGCTAGATTATTAGTAACGTAGTTTTAATTATGTTTTTCAAATTTAAAAAAAAATAAATCTTTTATTTTGTTTCTATTTTCCACATATTATCAGAAAAATTTTGGCGTATATCATATTTTATTATATATGATAAGATTTATTGTCTAAATATCCAACATTTGAAAAACCATAAAAGAAAATGTTGATCCAATTATAAAAAACGTTTAATACTACTTGAACGCATCTAATTGTGGGATCTAGATCTAAAAAGCTCTCTTTGTGTTGGTGTGACAGTGAAACATATTCTAATTTCTATTACACAGCACTTCGTATTAAAACAAGTATTGCATTAATTTTTGAATATATTATCTTACAATATAATTTAATTTGAGGGCGCCATTTACCTAATCTGTACCCGGCGCTGAAATAGCATGATCCGACACTGCCTACCTCAATAGGAATTAGGTTATACAAAGATCATATTGTTACATTTTTCAACTTTCCTTCGAATTAGCCTTACTCTCAATTAAAAAAACTACAACGGTTGATTGTAGAAATTTCCAGTTCACAATATGCAAAACAATAAAAAAATATTCTCTTAAATAACACTTAAACCTTTATTACAATTAAATTTCAGTTAACATAATCATATTCCACTTAAACTCTTTACACTATCGCAGTCTAATTTATACTACAACTTTATTTATTTTATTGTTATTTGTCATTATTTATTGCAGTCTAATTTAAAACTAATTTCTTATTCTGTCAAAGGATTTCCTTATTTTATATTTTTAAATTTCCCAAATATTCTAAGAAATAATATAAAATAACAAATAAAATATTAATAATGATATTCCATTCTTTACAAAAAAAACTCCTGAAAGTCTGATGAAATTTATGTCATTATTTCATTTCATGTTTTGACCCTTTTTATTGGAAGACAATGTGACGTTGATTTTAGTTTTGAAATATTGTTTAGAGGAAATTGAGGTAGAATACAATTTTGTTTTGTATTCCATTGCGATTATATAGAATATCCAAAGTACCCAATATAAAACAGTTTGTGGTTGTTCAGAATTCATTAGATGTGAACTGACCTGTATTGATTTTTTGTGATATGAGAATAACGCGATAAGAGATGTTGTTTTATGATTCTTTCCTTTTTTTCTCTTTGGACTGGATTTGTACTCTGAGCAGGGCCGTAGAGAGAAAAACCGGGCCCAGAAGGAAATAAATCACGGGCCCTCTTTACATTTACGCTATTTTATTAACCTATTAAACTATAATATCACAAAAATTAAAATGTTGTATTTGTTTAAAAACAATTTTACAAGAATATTAAATATAGGCAAGGTCATTGGTTTTAATAAAATGTGTTGTGTAGTAGGAATTACAATATGTGTCACAACAACACATAAAAACCTTTTAAGACCAAGGTCCCAGAACAAAATGCGTTCAAAGATGTTGATGAGTACAAATATTTGGTATTCTGTATTTTTATACTTATTTTTAAAGAATGAATAACTAAACACATATAAAATATGACATAGAACAAAACACATATAAAATATGACATAGACCAATATTTCGTGATAGAATAGCGAAAATAAAAATAAAATAAGAGATAAATAACAAATTTAATTTAAAATTTTGCAGTTTCAAAACAAAAATGGTGTTGCCAATAATCCAGCTACACTGTTTTTCTCAATCAATAGTCCACACATAGAGTTATATACTGGCTCGATTGTTCGAGCAAGCAATAACGGACTTTCATCAAGGAATAATTCATAGGTAAGCTTGGGTATGCTACCGTTGGTTGAATAGAGATCATCCGCCAGCACCCCTTAGCTATCACCTTAGCTAGTGATATCTCAATTTCTCACTGCTATGTTGCCAGTGGTATATGTGATATCTCGCTTGAACTCGTATGTCAATAGCAGGGACTGGCGTACGCAGGGTTCTCACACCCGCAGATCAAAATTTAAAAAAAAGTGTACAAATAAAAAAACATGATCCTTCCAAGCGTAAATAAGTACCAATTTTGTGAGTTGTTCTTACTTTTTTATAACAATTGAGCTTTCAGTGCTTTGGTGATGCAAAAAACATCTATAATTTCACTGAAATTTAACTGATTCGCTAATTGTGATGCTTAGTACAGATTCGCAAGACATGATCTTGAAAGAAACAGGATCACTGAAAATTTTTGATTCAAAAATGATATCAATATTTTTAATTTCAATTGCATTCAATAAATCTAGAGTGAAAGATTTTCTTCGAAATGTTCTGTATATACGTGTTTAAGGTGAATTACCTCATTTCGCCAACTCTTCTAAGATATCTGCCTTGTATATTGCAACGAATTACTTTGTACAGGTTAATATTTCCTCCTCTTTCCTTAGAATTTAAACATTACGCTTGATATTACTAAATCTCCAATAACTAAAATCGTCTTGCTTTTAAATTCTGTTTCTTGGTCATAAACGCGGAGGTGTTCATTTGCATTTGCAGAAAATGTTCCGAACCATTTTATATTTTGATTTATTCAAACGATCACAGGCAAACAATGTAGGCATTTACGCATATACCCTCGAAGAATCATATTTTCAGTAATTTGTGACTTTTTTATTTTATCTTCTAAACTAACTACCAACCTCAAAACCATGGCGAAACCCAATATCCTTTATTTGGTTTTCTGCTTGCGAGAGTTAAAGGAATCGGGAATTCGAATTTACAAACAGAATTAACTTTTGTTGCTGAGTAGCTGAAACTAAAGTTTCAATTTAGAAAACATTTACTAAGTCGTGTAATATGTTCTCCATTTTAGAAATTCATAGCGGGAATGGTTTGTGTTAATTGTTTTGTTTTTGTGAGAGAAAAATAAATATTTATCATGGGTGGTGCTCAAAAACCAGTTGCTAATACAATTGGTCAAAACCCGATTAATTCACGTTGTCTTACGATCACGTCACGTTGTCTTACAATTATTTTAAATTTCATCTCAATAGTTTGATTTTTTGGTTACTGTTAATTTTTTCAAAATCGTGCTTTGCAAAATTGACCGCTTTTCATCCTTTCCTTATATTTGTAATAACATATGTGTCATCTATTATATGACCCATCTTAGAAAAGAAAAACTTCCAATTTAAACCTTGAAGCCTTTAAACCTTAATTAAATAATCGTGTATTTTTTTAATGGTAAGAATTTAGTGGAAGATCAAATCCATATGAGCAATTTCACGAAGATTCAACATCGTTTTGACTTGACCCCTTTTAATTTTGATTATTTTTTGTTTATAGATAGTCTTTGATAAATAAAAAATACAAGTTCTCTTAGAATTTTTTTTTTCGACCAGGGGTCTTCACAGGGTGCCCCTCAATTTTTGTTATTTTGTGATGTGAGTGCATTTTGACGAGCGATTGTAGAAAAACTACTCAATCGATTTTCATAAATGATATGTCGTTGAATAGGTATTAGAACAAAGTTTTTAAAAATGTACACTGTTAATTTTTTGAAATAATTTTTAACGGTGTAACATAAGAAAAAAATGGTGTAATTGAAAAAAAGATGGCATTAACTTTTTTTTTTTTTTTTAAACTAAATTGAAGCTTATTTTATATCTAATAACTTGTGAAAGTTTAGGACTAGCATCATTTTTTGTTTTAGAGATAAAATTCGTTGTGCATATGGCTGTCGGGAATCAGTTTTTTTTGTTCTGAAGAAAAAATATAAAAATGGCAATTTTTAGATTCAGATTTTTTTTTTATGTTAAATATCAAATATTTTATTATTAAATGAACTTTTTAAAAAGCAATTTCAGTCAAGTTCAGCAAAATTTTGCGACATTTTGACTCGACCCTTTTTAATTTGGTCTATTTTGGTCTATATTCGGTTTATAGATAGCCTTTGATAAATGAAAAATACGGCTTCAAGTAGAATTTTTTTAAATATAGACCAAAATAGACCAAATTAAAAAGGGTCGAGTCAAAATGTCGCAAAATTTTGCTGAACTTGACTGAAATTGCTTTTTAAAAAGTTCATTTAATAAAAAAATATTTGATATTCAACATAAAAAAAAAATCTGAATCTAAAAATCGCCATTTTTATAATTTTTCTTCAGAAAAAAAACTGATTCCCGACAGTCATATGCACAACGAATTTTATCTCTAAAACAAAAAATGATGCTAGTCCCAAACTTTCACAAGTTGTTAGATATAAAATAAGCTTCAATTTAGTTTAAAAAAAAAAAAAAAAGTTAATGCCATCTTTTTTTCAATTACACCATTTTTTTCTTATGTTACACCGTTAAAAATTATTTCAAAAAATTAACAGTGTACATTTTTAAAAACTTTGTTCTAATACCTATTCAACGACATATCATTTATGAAAATCGATTGAGTAGTTTTTCTACAATCGCTCGTCAAAATGCACTCACATCACAAAATAACAAAAATTGAGGGGCACCCTGTGAAGACCCCTGGTCGAAAAAAAAAATTCTAAGAGAACTTTTATTTTTTATTTATCAAAGACTATCTATAAACAAAAAATAATCAAAATTAAAAGGGGTCAAGTCAAAACGATGTTGAATCTTCGTGAAATTGTTCATATATACTTTAGTTTTGGTTAAAAATAGTTTTTTTTTTATATAATATTTTCATTTCGGTCGGAGACCGGGCCCTTTTAAAAAGCCGGGCCCGGGGGGGACTCCCTCTCCCCCTCTTGTCGGGCCTGATTCTGAGACAATGTGATGGAAATTCTGAATAGCTATTGATCGTGAAGGTGATCAATGTATAGTTAATAGAAACAAAGATTAAAATTTCTCGCTAATAAAATATCGGGCATTCTGTATGATCAAGTGAATTTATTAGATATAATGTAAAAAGTGATCAATTTCGATTTTGTGTTTGAATTAAAATTATTTAAGTATCTAAAAGTTTTGTGATTTTAAATTTTAATATTAAAAAAATTAATATGCTCAATAGAAAATTCTTATTTTTACGAATATTTAACATTCAATTATTTGTCAAACTTTTATTTATAAATCGTAGCCTAAGACAGTTAGTTATACATTAAAAAAATTAGCAAACAGATCTATAATTAGTTCTTCTATACAACTATACTATACTATACTATAATCAGTTCTTCTATACATGCTATTACAAAATTTAATTTCAAAACTTTAAATACGAAAAATATGTATTAATTTTGTGGTAAGAACGTATGATATAATTTAACATACTGCCACGTTTTAACATAATTATTGGATTTATTTGGATTATCAAAAAGATGCCAATGTTTTTTAATTTTTAATAATAACAACAATTGATCTCAAAAATCCAAAATAACGACAATATTAATGATGTAATATTTTCAATTGAATATTCAATTTGAATCAGGAAAAGTTAATTGAAGACGACTGGTTTCGGAGACATTAAAGAGAGCATTTTTTTGTTTTTGTTCATATAATTTTTTTTATTTCATGATAATTGATTTGAAAGTTTTCTTTAATCAAATTTTGATTTTATTTCTTACTTATGTTAAGGGGGGGTAAGGTATTAAATTTTTAATTGAATGCATAATATTTTGAGAATATTGTGTCAAAATTTTCAAGTCGATTGGAGCAAAATTGACGAAGTTACGAGTATTTTTAAATTTACTTATGAACGTTTTATACACTGAAAAAAAAATTGAAGTTCATGACAACCTCATCTCGAAGTTGGCACTTTATTATTCATGCAAAGAAAAATTATTTGCTAACAATTTCACTGTGATTGGGACAACTACACGATAACCTTTTCCTAACAACAGAATGAGGTTTATTTAAAATATAAAGTGTTATATCCAATATAACAGTAGTTGAATAAAGATAATAACTATTTCCCTGAAAAAAATTTTCTTTGACCTTACATCATGAATTTTTCATTTTAAAGTTTAAGTATTTGAGATTAATTGAACTATAATTTATTTTCACATAAATATTTCGTGTGATTGTCTCAACTTCATCGATTTATAATTGTAGAGTTGTTGAAGCAATTTCGTAGTTTGATTCGCCATATGTGACCGCACGGTAAGGTTGAGACAATTGCATTTCGATTGGAAATAGGACACGTTTTTTTCAGTGTACCAGATTTTTTATTGTTCAAAACTTTAAAGCGTTTTTCCAACAACTCACGTTTTCAAAGTCAGTGCCCCTCATAACTTCAAAACTACTACACCGATCTTTTTGAAATTTTAAACACTATTTCTGTACATAATTTACGAGGTAACGCTGGAGAGTTTTTGCAAATTTTGTTAATAATTTTTATTTTACAATAACAAATTAGCCGATTTTTTTCGCAAAAAATCGCGTTTTTCCCTTCAAAGTGTTCCAAAAAAGTGAAAAATTAAAATTTCAAAAAACCCTCCCAGCGTTACCTGGGGAAGACTATTATCTAGCGAATGAATTTTGATTTTTTGATTTCGCATGATCCAGCACCAAGTTATGAGGGGCACCGCTATTCTACTTTTTTCCGAGACAGGTCCGAATAATTGCTGCCATTGCCGTGTTTTTTAATATTTCTTCCTGAAAATTTTATACAATATTTTTCAAATGTCATACTTTAATGTACTATTGGTTTTAATAAAGAGATTTTAACTGTGTCGTCACAAAAAATTCACAAAAACATGCTTTTTTTCGTACGAATTAACCTTAGACCCCCCCCCCCCCCCCTTAAGGTAAAGTTTCTTTTTATAAGACATTTCTAGAGATCAAGATTTGCTTGTAAAAGATCTGGCATTTTATGTTATTTATTTCTTATTTATTATTAATAAAAGTTCAAAACAACAGTTATTTAAGCTTCCATCGGGAACCATGTAAGGCCGACCTACAGAGTTATATGGGGAAGCTCATTTCCCTGACCATCAAGGACCGGTTACTGAATAGTGTTCAATCGGCAGACGCACTAATGCGCATCATCTTTGCTAGTGATATCTTGGTGCATTGTTATTGGTATATAATATTTCACGTTAACTCATACGTCAATAACAGGGATAACAGTGAGTACGCGGGGTTATCAAACCCGTATATCAAAAAATTTAAAAAAATGAAAATCAACAAAAACTGATCCTACTTTTACCATGCGTATTGCCATGCGTATTATTAACAAACATTGACATCTTTTTGATAATCCAAATAAATCCAATAATAATGTTAAAGCGTGGCATTATGTTAAATTATATTATGCGTTCTAGCCATAAAAATAATAAATCTTTTGGTATTTAAAGTTTTTGTAATTAAAATGGCGTCAAATGCCGTATAGAAAAGCAGCAGTTTCCTAGAAATAAAATATTTCACATAAAATTAAAAAAAAACTCATTGTTCAACTTAAAATCTAATCAAATGAAATAAAAAAGTTAATTATAAATTTTATCGTAGTACTTTTTCGAAGTCATCGTAAATACCTGTTAATTTTTTTAATCAATTTCCCCACCAACCTCTTCTATACACGAATACATTTCCTTTTTACCTTTAGCTTTAGATTTAAAATATCTGGAAATAGAACAAAAAGGGTAAAAAACCAGTGCTAAAATTCTTTCGCGTATTTATTTAAATTGACTCCCTTCTATAGAACAACACCATTTATCCACCATCCACATATCTGCCTTTTCCACATATCTTTATAAAAACAGCGAGATGCTAATTAAAACCCAAAAATAAAAACAAAAAAATGGAAAAACTTTTTCTTCGATGTTGCGGGAATTTTTGTTTTTTTCATTTCATTTTTATTTTACTTTTTTTTAATAAGAGATGGAAAAGGAATTATTATACAACTTTTTTATTCTAACTCTGTATGTTGGAATGTATGTACATCTGTGTCATGGAAATTAAAAAACAAAAAACGAAATGGAAAAGTGTTGGGATGAGCATAAATAAGTTCCAAGAAGTAGAAAAGGGTTATTTACAAGGATGTACGTTTAAGAAAACTTAAAATGGTTGGTTGGTTACACTTAGTAAGTAATGTTACAGGATTTTGTTTATATGCTAGTAGGTAAAAATCAAAAACAATATAAGATGGAGTTTTAAAAATTAAAATCGATAAAAACGTTTTGTTGTAAATCTTATACATATATAGATGTTCAGCCTTTTCGACAGGTTGGAGCTAAGATGTAAATATTGGTATATAAATTATAGTGAAATATATTTAAGATTTACGATAGGTACCTTGATTTACAATTACAACAGAACACCGCAAATTGTTTGAAGAGATAGCTGCATTCACGGTAAAGTAAATAATTGTTATATTGATGAACCTAACTCGTTGACTTTCGGTTAAGTTGAAAGCTGTTTTTGATGGTTCAACAATTTGAGCTGATTTAGGATTAATCTGATGTTCTCTGAGTTAAATCTCGGTTGTTAGCCATTAGATTACTCAGATTTAGCTCTGGCCATTGTTGAAAAACATTATAAAAGCACTCAGTTACTAATGCCTTATCAAATAATTGATATTGAAGGCAAAACAACCAAATAGAGCACAACGACTAAATCATAAAATTTATGTCACAGAAAAATTCAAATAGTTTTTTTTTAATTGGAGAAGCCTTTCGATATCGCATATTGATGTTGATTTCATAGCCTATATAACAGCGTGATGTAAAAGATGTACTTCTCTTCAATGACTGTGGAATTTTAAGAAACAACAAAAACCATTTTTATACGTTAGTTTTATGTATATAGGTAATTTTTATACCATAGTTAATTGTTACACCCGTATATACCGGTCTAATAATTTATTTGATTGAATTTTACTAGGGTTTCTTGAATACGTGCACGTATAAAGTAACCAGCTTCGAGTTATCTTTGAGACCAACAACGTCTATACAGTACAAAGCAAGCCAGCACATTTTCACCGATATCAGGTCTTCTTAATTTTTGTAAAGCGATGACATTCAACACCCATGGCTTTGCATTCGAGGTTGAAGTCTTTTTTTGTAATTGAGTAATTGAGGGAATTGAGTACACGCAAATCTGCAGCTATTTCGTAGATCTTCTAGTTCACCCATCCTGTTTTTTTTTATTGGAAGTTAGGCATTAATGAGCTATAAATTAACGTCTCTGAATATCCAAAGATACCATGCCAACTAGGATTGGGATTCTAAATTATGTTTTCTTTAGGAATTTATGAACGTTGAGTTTAAAATTTTGAGGATTAAAATTATCAGGAATGGACACGCCGGCAAGGAACGCATTTATAAAAAATCGTAGTAAGATCAGAGTTACCAATCAATTTAATAGCTCTAAGCTGCACAGCATCAAAGCATTTCATACTTGTTACGTACGCTCCCCCCCAAATATGAGAACAGTACTCCATGCAAGGACGGATAAACGACTTGTAGACCAAAAGAAGCTGTTCGCTATTGAAAAAATTTTTACAACGTCCTAAAAACCCTAATTTTTGAACAGCGTTTTTAGCTGAGCTAAAAATATGAGAATTCCACTTCATATTATTTTCAACCTCAACCCACAGAAGTCTGACAGACTCTTTCTCCACAAGATCTTTCGCATCAAATTTTACAGGAAACGGATTAGGTGAGCATAATCTAGTAAAATGGCAAACCTGTGTTTTGCTAGCATTAAATTCGACACTGTTTACTAAACCCCAATCCATAATCGTTTTAAGATCAACGTTTAAAGAATTAATTAAGCTTGATCTCGTGTCATTAACTGTTGAGGGTGAATATTGATTTGATGATTCGTGAGACGCATGCAGTGTGCTATCATCAGCAAAACCGAAAATAGGATGGACTGTAGAATCCAACAAATCATTAATATAGATAAGAAAAAGCGTTGGTGACAAAACGGAACCCTGAGGAACGCCTGCATTAGTTAAAAAGACGTCCGATGATGCGGGTAGAGAACTGGTGGTAATTCCTTAGCAAATGTTTTGAGAATAATTGGAGGGATACAATCAGGTCCTTATTAGTATTTATTTGTAAGAGCATTTTCCGAATGACATTTTAACGAAAAATAATCCGCATCATTTTATAAGAAGCTCTAGGAATTGGTTTAGGTAAAAAATTGATTTCCTTTAATGTAGAATTTATAGAGAAATAATTACCTAGAAGGTTAGCTTTTTCTTTTGGGTCTACTACTGGAAGGCTCTTTCCGTATAATGCCTCACTCGGTTCATGAAGACCGTAAAGAATATACTTCCAATCAGATGACGTAAGCTACTAGTCTCCCTAACAATCATTATGCTTGCCATAGTTATCAATTGCGACTCAGCTAATAGGTCCCTTGCGTGTGAATTCAATATTAGAAGTGCAGGATTAGTTGCGTGCTCCTATAACTCTTCCACTCAATTCTTTTCAGTGTCGTTTAGACCAAAGAACGGGGGCTCGACTGGTAAAACGATCGGCATTTTAAAAAACAAACGAACGCGCAATATAGATAAAGAGAAAAACGGATATATCGAAGTTGATATTTATGCTCCAAATACATGTGCAGAATTCTGCATGCGGCGAAATTAGAACATGTTTTGTTATATGAGAGCAATTACATGTAAATTCTACATGCAAAAAAAATCAGCAAGATATCTTTAATCCTAATTTCGCTGCACAGAGGCTGTGCTACCTCAATAAAAAAAACACAAACTACTTGAAAACTCAGAAAAAAATGGATGATTTTGACATTTTGTTTGAAAATGTATTATTTTTTTATAACTGTTTTTTTTATGACAGTTTTCTTTAAATTGCGACAAATTTCACTTATAACTATTTCATAATACGTAAGAACACGAACTGTCATTGTTCCGAAAATTCTGCACATCAATTATATAAAAATTCTACACATCTATTTTAGATGCAGATATGCATGCAGCACTGCGTGCAGACTTTCTGCACATGTATTTTAGGCATTACACGAATCTACAAAAATCTAAAATAATTATTTAATTTGATTGTAAAAATATTTATTTTTTGCCGTGGGTCACTTATGGAGTTAGCAGATATTTAGCCAAATAACAAGGCAAAAAAGCAACGAAAACAACATTTCGACTGGCCTTGGCCCTCAAAGCCATGAGTGAGCCACTAAATTATTTATGGTAACATTTACCTAGTATCAAGTAGAATCCATATTTAAAAAAATGTCATGGGTGACTCATGCTTTTATGAAGTAGAATGATCATATAACTTATACGATTTACCCGTGAACTTAAACTTTGACCTCTATTCAAGGTCAAACGCGCCAGATTAAAGAGTTGGTAAACTGCACTTTTTCTTATCATAGTATTACTAATATAATATGGATACTACTAATATATTCTGAAAATTCTAGGAAAATCGAAGGTATCTAATATCAAAAGTGTCCAACTTTAAAAAAAATTACTCTGAAACAGTGGAAAATATTGTATTGTTTGTTTTAAAAATAATAAATATGCTTATTCCTTTTAATAATTATTAAGAAAACCACATTGGCAAAAAAGTTAAACTAATCAAACGATATACACAACTGTTATAAACTGAAACAGCTTCTTTGAAACATTTAATAAATATCTTTCACTCTTCATTACATACTAAACATATATAGCAACAGTTCTCAACTCATCAAATTCTTTTACTTAATAAAAAAGTCGAGTATCAATAAAATTTGAATTCAAACTTAAACAAAAATATCGAGTAAAAGAATTTTAATAGAAACCCTTTTCAAAAATAATTTAAATTTTTTTTCTTACCCTCATCGTTACCCCATGAAAGCAAAAAAAATACTAGGGTTCTTCTTAACAGTAATACACACAGTTTTCTTTTTTTTATTCATTAATAATTTATTCATTTTTTATTACACATTTTATTTTTGAGATCTAACCCTTTGCGAACCATATATTATTTTAATTTTCTAATATTCGTTATTTGTAATAAAATACAATATATTCCGAGGTTCTATTCAAAATTAAATTGAAAAGTGTTAGATGCTAAAGTTCTAGAGTATAAATAAAATTAACGAGAAATCAAGCACACCACATATATGTGTACCCATCGGTTTTTTTAAAGTTCACAATCGAGTCCCTGGATTGATTTTTGTATAATATTATTTTACATAACAGAAAAACACATAAATTGAACAATAGAATGAAATTATAAAAAAAAATCGAATAAATTATTTAAAAATAATAAATAAAAAACAAAAACAAATTTACGTATGTATACGCAAATATCAACCATCCATCCCCTAACATTAAAACCTTAACGAAAGGAGTAAAGAAAAAAAATCCCAAACAACAACATATATGTATCTAAAATTGTGACAGATAACAAAGTACATTGATATAGAAAAAATAAATTAATGATTCGTTTTGCAAATTTTTTTTTGCAATTTTATTTTAAAAGGTGGAAGAATAAACATGACACCATCCTATTGTTCTGGTTTTTACTTACTGTGTTACCAAAAAAACAGAAGAAGAATTTTTCCAACAACAAATGAATTCAATTAGATTTTGATTTATACTTTTTTTATTTCAAAATTCGCGATTTAGAATATTTTTGGAATGCTTAATGGTTTTTTGATCCCACTTGTGATCGAGACGATAAATATATTCTATTTTTTTCATTCCTGATTGTTTACAGTAAGTAAAATGTTAATGTAAGAAATTGTAGTTTCGACAGTTTAGTAAGTTACGAAATCCAAATTTTTAATTTGATGTTTGGATAACAAGAAAATTCGACATTGTAGTGGGTCATATAAACTTAAGAGTATAGATTTCATAAGACACTGTCATTGTTCATTAAGAGCTGGTAACTTCTACAAATTTCTTTATACAACAACGAATTTAGAACGATGGTCCAGAGTCTTAGTTTGTAGACATGCAAGGACATTTCTAATAAAAAAAAAGTCCAAGCGGCACGTATATCCGCTAGAAATAGGTAGATTTCGAGATCAGACAGTTTTGTGTGCCAGTAGAATCTGATGTATCAGATTAGTTTAAACAAAACAAACTAATTTCAAACAGATATCGAACAAATTTTAAAAAGAAAATTAGCTACCTACAAGCAAAATTATATCTTTCCAATTTTGCAACAAACAAATATCAAATCTACCACAGAACATGTGTGTGACAATTTATGACACAAACCTACTCTATATCATACGTCGTGCAATTGCTGCAAAATATCAAAATAGTTTATTTCTAAGAAAAAAAAAATTAATTTCTTCTATTCAAATCTTTTATTTTTTTGACTGTTATAAGGTTGACATTGACTGTTATATGGTTTTTGGAAATTGTAGTTGGGGATTGTTGCAAACTTTTTTGTTGAAGCCAACAAGTCAAAAACCTCTATCTGCAGAGGTTTATATTTATAAGAAACGGATTAAAATGTTTCCACAGATTCTAAATTTATGAAGATTTTAAAAATATTAGTATCCAAAGGGCCGTTAAAACGGATTAAAAAAAACACTTTTTTTTCTAGTATAAAGCTTATAGTTCCTTAACCATGTGTCAGATTTTTCTGATTTACGAACTTGTCCAAGATATTAACAAAACACACATTTTTAAAAAAGGTTTTTTGATCTGGCTCTACAAATGCAACCGTGAGAGCGCCGGTTGATTCAAACGCATTTTGTGTTTTGCAAGCTTTTTTGTTGGAGCCGCTCACTCAGAAACCTCCAACTGCAGAGGTTTTTTTTTGAAAGAAACTGATTAAAAAGGTATCAAAAATTCTAAATTTATGAAGCTTTTAAAAATATTAGAATCCAAACGGCCGTTATAACGGATCTAAAACACACAGTTTTTTCTAGTATAAGGCCTCTAGTTTCTTAACCCTGTGTTGGATTAGGCTGATTTACGAACTTGTCCAAGATATTAATAAAACGCACATTTTTAGAAAAAGTTTTTTGATCTGGCCTTACAAATGCGACCGTGAGTGCCGGTTGTTTCAAAAAAAAAATTTTTTTTGCAAACTTTTTTGTTGAAGCCGCTCACTCAGGAACCTCTAACTGCAGAGGTCTTTTTTTAAAACAAATTGATAAAAAAGATTCCAAAAATTCTAAATTTGTTAAATTTTTTGAAATATTAGTATCCAAACGGCCGTTATAACGGTTTTAAAAAATCAATTTTTTTCAGAAAAAAGCCTCTCTAGTTTCTTAACCACGTGTCGGATTTTGCTGATTCACGAACTTGTCCAAGATATTATTAGAACACACCTTCCTTTCAACATTTAGTTCCTGTCCTCTAACTTGGCAAAACGAAATAGATGAAAAACGTGATCTTACAGGTGAAAAAGTCGAAATGTGAACTTGACCATTTTTGATTTTTCGGAAACTTGGCATATAAGTAGTATGGACAAAATAAAAAATACTACTTATTTTACAATGTTTTTAAAGCGCATAGTTTGAGCATAGGGAGCACCCCAACATGCATGAAAAATGAAAATTCTACCAATCCGATATAACTTTGAAATTAAATTGCTCAAGAACGGCTATACCGATTTCATAAAACTTTTCTTGTTTGATGGGTGATTAGTTGATCGTTTGAAAAAAAATTAATTAATTGTTTTTGTAATTAATTTTAACATTAAAATATTTAAAAAACTCTTTTAAATATGGCGCAACGGTCGAAGATCAATTGGTATTTAACTATTTTTTTGTAAAACAGTTCTATCCTTATTCTAAAATATTCCAACTTTTCAAAGAGACATTCCTATTTACTTTGTGTTCTTGAGATATTTAATTTTAAAGGTTTAAGTCTGATTAAAAATTTTACTTTTTCATAATTTTTTCAAACAACTTCCATTAACAAAAAATTTTAACTTCAATTAAATTTTAACTTTTTTCTATGCGAACAGTCAATTCACTAGTGAAAAAGAATAACAAATTATAGTTGCTATGGTTTTTCATATTATTTTACAAAGTATTTTAAGCTTCGGTCTGGGTTAAGGATTTTGATATAGTTTTCGGCAAAAAACTTTTATTGGGGCATGGTTTTTAGTTTTGGGCAGCGATGTGTATCGTTTTTGTTAAAGTACATGTATTTTTTATCTCTGTTTAGATATGTATTACAATATTAACACGAAACATCAATACGTGGTTGGAAAATTATAACAGATCATATATTAACATCATTTAGTGAAAAGATTATACAATCAGCAAACTACTCAAAACCTCTCCATTTAGCGTTTCGAGAAAATATTTCAAAATCACAAATTCATATTTCTTTCAAAATTCCAAAAATATTGTAAAAATTATAATATAAAATAAAATATAAAATAAAATAATATAAAATCGAAAATTCAAAATTTTCAAACAAAATTCTAAAAATATTTCAAAAATTATTACAAAATCAAAGATTAAAACTTTTTTCAAAAACTCTAAAAATATTGCATAAATTATAACAAAATCAAAAATTGTAACTTTTTCCAAAATTATAAAAATTATAATAAAATCAAAAATTTAAAATTTTTCATAATTCTAAAAATATTCCAAAAATTCTTACAAAATCAAAAATTGAAACTGTTTCAAAATTTCAAAAATATTTCAAAAACTATAACAAATTCAAAAGTTTTCATGTTCAAAACAAACAGCTAAATTTTTTTTTCCAAAAAATTATCTAAAAAAATAAATGAAATCATTTTTTTGACACACTTGACAATATTTTTTGACAAACTTATAATGCAATAAAATTCTCAAGAAAAATAATTTCATGTTCACTATACATTTCATTTCATTCAAATAACTAATTTTATTTTTTTCTAAAACAATAAATGAAAATCACTTGACATTATTTTTTTGACTAACTTATAATTCTCAATCATAATAATAAAATTTCATGTCGTACAAATAATTAATGTTATTTTCCAAAAAATTGGCTAAAAAATCAAAAAAAATCTTTCTTTTGACACACTTTACAACATTTGTTTGACAAACTTATAATGGCATAATTCTCAATAATAATAATAAAATTTCATATCAAATAAATAATTAATTTTATTTTTTTCCAAAAAATTGGGTAAAAAACAAATAAAATTTTTGTTTTTAACACACTTGACAACATTTTTTTTGACAAACTTATAATGCACTAATCTAGATTTTGGTCTCACATACCAATCCCGACCATCAAGATTCCTCCAAATTCAATGTTCCTACTCGTAATCACTTAAAATAGGGGCATGGAGGGATCAGTTTTTATTGTTTTGAACATTTTTTATTTTTGATCTACGGGTGTGACAATCCCGCGTAGTCCAGTCCCTGCTATTGACATACGAATTAACGTGAGATATCACATACCACTGGCAATAGCAGTGAGATACCACTAGCCAAGATGACATCTTAGGGGGGGTGGCGGATGAACTGTATTCAGTCAACGGTGGCACCCTCAATCTTTACTGTGAAAAAATCCTTGATGATGAGACGCTATTGCTTCCTTGAAGAAACGAGCCTTCATATAACTATGTGTGGGCTTTAATCTTCAAGAAAGACGGTGCGTCACAGGATCAAGGAATATGCAACCAGCTGGATTATTGGCAACTACATTTTTGTTTTGTTTCAGCAAATTTTTGTTTAGTTATCTATTCTTTAACTAAAAGTATAAAAAAACAGAAAAGGAAAGATTTACGTCCATCAACACCTTTGAACGTATGTTGTTGTGGGACCTTGGTCTTAAAAGATTTTTATGAGTTATTGTGACACATATTGTAATTCCTACTACACAACACATTTTACAAAAAAAAAAATGAACGTTTTTTAAGCAAAAAATATGCAAATTTCCTTGTTTTGACACACTTGACGATTTTTGACACACTTTCAGTACAGTTATCGAACACATGGTCCTTTTGGCTCTTCCTATTGAGTAAACCTATTTTAAGAAAAAAAAATTTTTGAAATCCGTCCAGCGGTTTTCTAGATTTCGTAGGTTGTGACGGCCGGACGGCCGGCCGACAAACATGCATACATTTTTTTTTTGCTGTTTTAGAATCAGTAGGTCCTTAAACGTCGAGAAATACCAAAAAAGTGTTGGTAAAAATTTCCCTTTTGGCTCATGAATGTAATAGTTAGGTAGACCAAAGTATTTTTATCTATACAAATTTTTCAAAGCAAAGGAATGAGCTAACGTAAGACAAACAAAAATTAATGCTGTAAAAAAAATTTCTACAAGAATACGCATTAAAACCTACATTGAAAAAACCAGTTTTATTTCTAATCGAAATGCAGTTGTCTCAACCTCGCTGTGGGCGGATATGGCGAATCAAAATCCAATATTATTTTAACAACTGTACAGGAACAAAACGGTGTAGGTGAGGCAATCCCAAGTATAAAGTGAAGGTAAAATTCAAAGTTAAATTAATTTAAAATACTTTTGAAATGAAAAATTGATAATATAAGGACAAAGTAAATTTTTTTCATGGAAATAGTTACTAGTTTTATTCTGAATAGTTTAGTAAACGTATTTTTTTTTATTATAAGTTAGGCATATTTAGTGTTAATTATAATAAATTATTAATTAACGTCTCTGAATATCCGAAGATACCATGCCAACTAGGGATTGGGATTAGATTTGAATAAATAAAGTTTCTCTAAGAAATATATGGACGCTAACTTTAAAATTTTGAAGATTAAAGCTATCAGAAAAAATCCATGAAGGTAAGGCGTTCCAAAGATGAAAGACTCTGTTGAAAAAATCATGTTGAAAGACTACAGTTCTGCACCTTTTTATAGGAACCGTAAAAGGATGGGCTACAACATTTGCTCTGGTGTTACGCGATAGGCTCGCTAGTTCAGGTAAAATTGATTTAATCTCTGCAGAAGCTCGTTCATCCATAATGTATTTGTAGAAAATTGTCAGATCAGCAAAGTTTCGTCCGTGCTGCTAAGAATCAAGCTCATTAAAAAAAGTTGAGTTGCCAATCAGTTTAGAATTTTTACAGAAATAATTTCCCAGAAGGTTAGCTTTTTCTTTTGGGTCAATGACTGGCATATCTCTATCAACTAGGGGAGGTAGAGAAGACTTAAAAAAATTACCTTGAACAGCCTTAACCGTTTTATAGAAATTCCGTGAACCGGTAGGGTGTTCAGCAAATTTAGATGCTTCTTTCCTATTAAAGAGACTCTTTTCTGCATCTATTAGTTTTCTACATATATTTCTCTCAACTCGGTACTGTACTAAGGTTTTCATCAGTTTTGTTTTGATTAAACTTTTGAAATGCCTTTTTCTTAATTTTAATTGCCTTTTTGCATTTTTTGGAAAACCAAAGATCAGCCTTAGGAACGGTTAATCTATTGGGAATGAAATGCAATAATAGCAACTGAAAAATTTAACGCAGCCACGTTAGGGTCTTGACCAGTAAGACAATCACGCTTCCAGGAAAATTGTTTAAGAAATCTCTAAGACCCTCCCAATTCGCAGCTTTATAGTCCAAAACAAGACGAGGATTGGCTTTAAATTGTTTTGGAATTTGTAAATTTAACTGAGTAGATATCAAATTATGATCTGAACCACCTAAAGGTTCTGATACTTTAAATTGTACCAGGTAAGGGTCATTTGTTAAAAACAAATCAAGTAAATTGCTATTTTGTCTAGGAATGTCAGGCACTCTGGTAGGTTGACCTATAATCTGTGTGTAATTATGGTAAAGAGCAAATAGCTCAGCCTGTTTACCTATCTTATCAGTAGTGGAACTATGTATGAGCCAATCTTTATTGTGGACATTAAAGTCACCAAGAACTATAGACTTGGCATTAGAATACTCAAATAACCTATCTGTTTTTTCAGATAGGTCCTGAAATAAGTTGATGTACACAGGCGTGTTAGGCGAACGATAAATCCCAAAAACAAACAACGTTTGATTAGAACAACAGATCTTAAGTGAAACCATGTTGTGGTATTTTGAATTTAATTCAAAATTTTTAATTCTTATATAAGGAATGGTGTTTTTAATATAAACGCAAATACCATGCTTGAAATAAAAAGAGGACGCAAGTTCATAATGTGGACAAAGGTATTTACTACGATCAAGAGTTACAGCTCGGTCACTGATAATCGTTTCAGTTAAGAAAAGAATAACAAGTTTGAAACATTGGAGATAATGATGGACTGAATGAAGGTTGATGTTCAAACCTCTTATGTTAGTAAAATTGATTGTTAATTTTGCCATTTAATGAGACGAATAATTAGACAAAAAATGAAAAAAAGGAGAAGCAATATTGAGCAATTCACTCGTTAACAACCGTAATATCAGAAGAAACAAAAATACAATTAATATTATACTACTTCAAGGAATAATTATTCAAACAGTTGAATTATTTTTAAACTATTTGTGAATTATTTTGACTATCTTAACAGCTGGACAACTTGAATCTTAGTCTAAGTTGACTGTTAAAATTGACAATTTACTCAAACCTTAAGTTATTTACTATTCAAGATACATCTAAGCTTGATGTAACTCGGACGTAAGTTAAACAGCGAGCGAAATAATATTATATGAGAAATAATCTGGTGAGAAATCTAGCTGCTGGTAAATTAAACCTTCGTATAATCAAATAACACGTAAAAAGGACTAACAATTATAACTTCACAAAAATCTAAATGTCAAGACTACTGAAAAACTTGTAACTATGACTAAGTTTCCAGTCAAGACTATCATTCGAAATCTCTGACATCAACTAAAGGTAAACATTAAAAACACCATAAATGGTAATCAAAATATTAAACGAAAATAATTGAAATGTTGAATAGAATTATTAAAATTGAGACATTTCATATAAGAATGTGAAAATTATTATGAATCAATCAATAAAAATGCAAAAATGATTGACACCTACAAGTTAAATTTAAAATATGGAGGGGCTGAAATCTCACAGCTCTGAGATATCAAGACTTCGGTCTGGGTAAAGGATTTTGATATAGTTTTCGGCAAAAAACTTTCACGAGGACATGGTTTTTAGTTTTGGGCAGCGATCAAACATAACTCTTTGTTAAAGTAGAAGTATTTTTTATCTCTGTTTAAAAATTTATTACAAAACTAACACGAAACATCAGAAAATGGAAAATTATAATCAAAATTCCATAAATATTGTTAAATTAAATAAAATCAAACTTTTTCAAAATTCCAAAAATAATCCAAAAACTAGAATAAAATCAAATATTTAATATTTTCCTAAATTCCGATAATATTCCAAAAATTCTTAAAAATTTAAAATTTTCCAAAATTCTAAAAATATTGCAAAAATTATTACAAAATCAAAAATTGAAAATTTTTTCAAAATTCCAAAAATTATAATAAAATCAGAAATTAAAAATTTTTCAAAATTCTAAAAATATTCCAAAAATTCTTACAAAATCAAAACTTAAAACTTTTTCCGAAATTCTAAAGATATTGCAAAAGTTATTACAAATTCCAAAATACAAACTTTTTCAAAATTCCAAAAATTTCCATGTCCAATTTCATTTTCAATTACATTTACGTCATAAAAACAGCTACATTTTTTTTTCCAAAAAATTGGCTAAAAAATAAATGAAATCATTTTTTGACACACTTGACAACATTTTTTTGACAAACTTATAATGCCATAATTCTCAATAATAATAATAAAATTTCATTTCAAACAAACAATTTTATTTTTTTCCAAAAAAATGGGTAAAATAAATAAAAACCTTTCTTTTGACACACTTGACAACATTTTTTTGACAAACTTATAATGCCATAATTCTCAATAATAATAATAAAACCGAAGTAATTTCATTTCAAACAAACAATTTTATTTTTTTCCAAAAAATTGGGTAAAAAAATAAATAAAAATCTTTCTTTTGACACACTTGACAACATTTTTTTGACAAACTTATAATGCAATAATCTAGTTTTTGATGTCATATACCAATCCCTACCATCAAGATTTCTCCAAATTTAATGTTCCCACTCGTAATCACTTAAAATGAACGTTTTTTAAGCCAAGAATATGAACATTTGCTATTTTTGACACACATAATGATTTTTTGACACCTTTCCGATACAGTTATCGAACACAGCGTCCTTTCGGACCAGTTCCTTGAGTATACCTATTTTTAGAAAAAAAAATTTTTGAAATCCCTCCAGCGGTTTTCCCTGCAGCGTAGGTAATGACGGCCGGCCAGCCGGCCTACAGACAGACATACATTTTTTTTTGCTTTTTTAGAATCAGGAGGTCCTAAAACGTCAAGAAATGTCAAAAAAAGTGGGGGTAAGAATTTCACTTTGAGCTCATGAATGTAATACTTAGGTCTTTCAGACCGAAGTAATTTCTATTCAAATAAAATATAACTTATCTTAGATAACTTCTTAAAATTTTCTTTAAAAAATATTCCTTATTTTGAAATTTCCTTCTTGAAATTTTCCTCTGGTATGTTTTATCTTGGTTATCAAATTATTTTGTAAAAATAATTCTGGTTGAATGTCTAATCCAGAAATATCAGAAATTATATTACTTTGCAGACGTACGTTTAGTAGACGATAATCGACGTGCTTGTCAAACAAATTACGTGTTTGACGTGCTTGGCAAAAACTTTAATTACCGGGTTGCTTGAAGCATGTTTGAGCAAGAAACTTGATCGTGTACGAGTATTTTATTCATGCAAAAGTTATTGTATTGTAGTCGGCAAGTTATTATCGGTGTCAACTGTACTGCATCTTCCCGTCCTCTCTACATATAGTAATATACCATAGCGTAGTTCAAAAATGTATATATCCATTTTCATATACTTTTCAACCCATTTGGCAGCACACTTATTTCTTACAATTTTATTTATCACTTCTGGGAAGACCGTTTCATATTGTTTTTATTTTCCATTTATTTTTGTCTATTTATATGGAACTTTTTATTATTCTAAGTTAGGCATGTTTAGTGTTAATCATAATAAATTATTAATTAACGTCTCTGAATATCCGAAGATACCATGCCAACTAGGAAGTGTGGTTAAGTTTCTTTTAGAAATTTATGGACGCTAACTTTAAAACTTTGAGGATTAAAGCTATCAGGAAAAACCCATGAAGGCAAGGCGTTCCAGAGATGAGAGACTCTGTTGAAAAAATCACGCTGAAAGGCAACAGTTCTGCACCTTTTTATATGAACCGTAAGAGGATGGGCTATAACATTTGCTCTGGTGTTACGCAATGGGATTGCTAGTTCAGGTAAAATTGATTTAATCTCTTCAGAAGTTCGTTCATCCATAATGTATTTGTAGAAAATTGTCAAATCCGCAACATTTCGTCTGTGCTGTAAGGAATCAAGCTCATCAGTAAGAATTGAGTTGCCAATCAGTTTAACAGTTCTGCGCTGAACAGAATCAAGGCACTTCAAACTACTATAATAAGCTCCACCCCATATGTGAGAACAGTACTCCATGCAGGGACGTATAAATGATTTGTAAATTAAAAGAAGCTGTTCGCTATTAAAAAACTTACGACATCGTCCCAAAAAGCCCAATTTTTGAACAGCGTTCTTAGCTAGGTTAAAAATATGAGAATTCCATTTCAAATTATTTTCAACTTCTACTCCTAAAAGCCTAACAGATCCTTTGTCTACAAGATCTTTAGAGTCGAACTTTAATGGAAACGGATTATGTGTAGATAATCTAGAAAAATAACAAGCCTGTGTTTTGCTCGTATTGAACTCAACACTATTAGCGAGCCCCCAATCCAAAATAGTTTTAAGGTCATGGTTTAAAGAATCTATTAAATTTGATCTACAGTTGTTAAGCGCTAACTGTGAATATAATTTAGGGTTCTCATGAGACGCATGAAGAGTGCTATCATCAGCAAAACTATGGATAGGACTAATCGTTGAATCCAACAAATCATTAATATAAATAAGAAAGAGAGTTGGTGACAAAGCAGAACCCTGAGGAACTCCTGCATTAGTTGAAAAGACATCCGATGAAATACCATCAACATTGACCCGAAATTTCCGCTCGGGAATAAAACTTTGTATCCAAGATATAAGTTGCTCATCCAAACCATTACATCTTAATTTGCAAATAAGATTGTTGTGCCAAACTTTATCAAATGCTTTGAATATATCAAGAGCAATACCGAAAGTCTCACCATGATTTTCAAGCGATTTGTTCCATATATGAGTGACAAAGGAAAGTAAATCTCCCGTCGCTCTTCCTTTTCGAAACCCGTATTGTCTTTCATTAAGTAGTTTGGAAGACTCTAAGAAGCTCATTATATTAAAATTAATATATTTTTCAAAAATTTTAGAAACAACCGATAAAATTGAAATAGGTCTGTAATTTGTTGGATCAGTCTTACTACCCTTACTAAAAAGAAATTTTTTTTTTATTAAATCGGTTTCTATTTTAAAGTTCGAGCAGTTGCAATTGAACCTGAAAAGTTAGACCGGAAAATTGGTCGGTTGTAGATAATAGGATCGCGTGATCTAGTGGTGGTTGAGTTCAAAGTGATTGGATAATAGTATTATACTATATAATGAAACTAACTAGATTAGTTCTCTATAATACTTCATAAATAGTGAAATAATAGAAAAATATTGGTTTTTTTTAACATAGAGAAAATTAAACTTAAATTTGAGTGTAAAGAAAGGTTTTGTTGTGTAAAGAAAAATTACCTTAAGATATAAAGAAAATTACATATTAGTGTTAAGGAAAATTTTGTTATGTAAAGAAAGATATCTTTCGATAATTAAATACGAAAATTTAACGTTCAAAATTTACCGTTCGAAAATTTACCGTTTACCGGATGATACCTCTACTTTATATAAATCTTATATATTAATACGCTAACGAAAAATTTTGTGGAGCCTAAGGCTTTTTTATTCGCGATGGATTCATTTCAAATTTTCACTGCTAACTGATATTAGTGTAACTTAGATTAGTGTAACTTTTCACACAAATCGGATCATAAATAAAAAAGTTATAGACGAATTAAATTTATTTTTGAATTTAAGCGAACCCCGCCATACAATATGAAATGGACTTGCCCAAACCATATTTTTTTTCAAAAAAAACGAAAAACTTTGTTACTTTGTTACTTTGTTATTATGTACGACTGTTAAAAGTGTGAAACAAACGTAGATGGCATGAGATTTTTGTTTTTTTTTTTAATATTATATGTAATTGAATGTGGTGAATGAAGAAATAGAAATTGCCTTAGTAATGAGAGATTCGTTCAAGTGTGCTTTGAATGTGATTCCAGGTAACTTTGCTTCGTATGTTTGTGGTGCTTTGGATATGAGCTGTCGTTTTTGTCAAGCCAAACATTTTGCAAGAGAAGTTACTTCAAATAAATTCCTGCTTATGGTCGACCTCCATTGTATGCACAATTATATTTTTATGATGTTGATACTGCTGCTAATATGAGAATGAATAGAAATGCCAATGTATGTGAAGTTTTTCTTTTGCGTGAGATAGGTTTTGAGTTAGATCGTGTGAATCCTTTTGTTCGTTCTTTTAAATCAATGCATGAATTTTGTGAAAGACCTGAGAATGTTACTGCTGATGTGTCAAGGGTTATAAAATTAACAGAGAATGTGATATTCGTCGTTTTAATGATGCTGTTCAAACTGATGTGGCTGCTATTTTTAAAAGTGATGATTCAATTTCACGTGCTAATGTGCTACGTACAAAAGTTACAATGTTGCAATATGCACCTTATCACCTTGCTATACGTGATGGTTTTAGTCTTTTGCATCGTTCTCAAAAATTATTTCTTCAATGGATTGTTGATATGTATGCTCATATCGAAGGTACACGGCTTCATTACATTCGTTCAAATCAATCTGCTCTTCGTGCTGATTTGTACAACAATTTAACAGATTTCCTGCATCAAAATCGCAATGGCGAT